>JAUPFT010000008.1:35839873-36142373 GCA_036936625.1 Parnassius smintheus behrii | reverse complement strand
ATATTTATAGGCGCATAAAACATTTTTTTTAAATTCATCATGAAAGTTAAAGATTTTTATTAGTGAACACGAAACAACGACACACACACACACGAAAACACGATTGACATCACATTTTGGCTCGATAGAAAAAGATCGCAATGTTTCCTCAAAATCTACAATTTTAGGTACGCCCACTAAGTGCAAAAGCTGTTTTATTCGAATGTAATAAAATCAATTTTAATTAAATTCAGGCTATATGTTCACCAGTAAATACGTGAGTGAATTATGGGTTTATTTTTCAATAAGAGTATAAATAATTTAAAAAATATATACATACATACAATATATACTTTGTGCTTAACGTATATGCAAAAGTAGGGCATTCCAGAGCTTAATAGAGATTTTCGCGCTTTTCGCGAGATTTACGGTGTAGATATACAAGTAAATTAAATAACACGATCTGATTGATTTTGGTAAAAGTCCTAAAGTAAGTTTAAACATTTTCAAACTAATTAAATACGTAAATCTCGCGACAAGTTTTTGAATCATGTAAATTATTGTGTAATGACGTTAATAAGTTGATAGTAAAAGTTTTAAAGAAAAAGTTTATTTATTATTTTTAGCGCATTTAAATAAAAGCTTGTTTTTAAAAAAGTTTTTACATTTTATTTATACTATTAATGTTTATAATAATTTATAAACCTTCCGCAAGACATTCTCTAAACTATAGTGAAAACTGTATCAAAATTCGTTGCGTGGCTAACGACTGGTTTCAATATCCTATCTATCTGTGGATGAATTTTCTTACTTGAGTTGGAGGTAGAATTTCAACGTATTTTTGATGGAGCTAATGTCAAATACCTATCTGTAAACAAACTCACGGATAGACAGAATATTGAAACCGGCCGTTACTGAAGTTGTCGCTGTCGCGCTCTTGATCTTATTAGAATACCTAATAATGGATAAACAAAAATCTGCTGAACTGAATTATTATGGTCTCTATATCTTTTTAGTTTTAGGTATGAAGGGAAGCATTACTCCTGAAATAATGGACTCAGAAGCAAATAATCGTCCAATATCCCCGTCATTGTTACGGCCTACAAGGTCCAATATAAAAGAAGATAAGAATAAAACACGTTTAAGAATTCTAACTAAGTCTGAATGTTGTGCTACTTACATCAACGACGATAGAAGGAATGGATACTTTACCCAAATACTAACTGAAGAGCTAAAATATATTAACCCATGTATGAGAACAAGATGTTACATCAAAATACTAAACTTTTTGAACGAAGTGAAAAATTACTACACACATCAAATAGAGAAAACGGACACGGAAAGAATATAACCTGCAGGGCTTAACCTTATAATGAGAGAAGGAATACTTTGATACATTGCATTACAAATGACAATGCCCATCTGTGCCCCAGAAATGCCCAGATAAAGTATATTACAAGATTGCTCTAATAAATAAAAACTAGAATTATGTTGTTAATTTTAAATCATATGAAGCACTGGATAAAAAACAAAAAAAAATTAAAAATAAGACGTTCAATTGACATTGCAGTACGTATCATCGTTTCAATCATTAATGTATTTAAATCATAGAGTAGAGTAATATATACAGAAATAGAGAGCCATCTCCTACGATTTTTTGTCACCCAATATTGAATAGTGTCGCCGTCTGGTATGTTGTGCTGTTTTCTTGTGACGCTTAGGAGTTACTCCGCCTTTTTTATTTTTAAAAAAAGATGGGAGGAAAGATAATACATAGCCAAGCACGGACACTTGCTCTAAAAGTTTTAAATTTTTTCGAAGATGAAAAATCAAATAAAAAGTTTCTTATTCCTGTGGACCAAGCTGTGCAGCAACAGGCATATCAAAGGCAACACTACTAAGAATGAAAAACGAGGCTAAAAAAGTTCGGTCAATTTCTCAAGACCAAAATGATGATGTCACAGTAGTATCGGAACCATGTACTTCTCAAGCAAGACCAGAACTTAAACTATCAATTCCAGGAAAGAAAAAGGAAACAGAGCTCAAAAAAAATTGAACTCGACAATTTTGATCTGTGTGCGCTAAGAAACCTTGTCAACAGTTTCTATACAGTACGGAAAGAAATTCCAACATTGAAAAAGATTTTAACGGTTGCAAAAGCAGATCTAAATTTTCCAGGTACGTTAATTAAAAATAATATTATATATATTATAAAAAATAAATATTTAAAATATATAAAAATGGCAACAGTATATCACTTATTACTTCACCCCTTGCCAGAACATTTTATTTTGTTTTTATTAATAATCTCATACAAATCTCAAAAATTTCAAATAAAAAAATATTACGACGCATTATTTTGCACACCGTACATTGACAATTACGTCATCGGCCCAGGTCTCAAGTTAATTCGTACGAGTAGTATATACAGCTATCTATACTAGAAGGTTATATTTATATTTTAAGGGATTAGGGTTCAATTAAAGACATATTATAGATTTCAGTAATATCAACATTTATTTTTGTTATATATATTTAACATACACGATGTAAAAGCGTCTATTCCGCAAAATACAACACCAAACCAAATATGTCCACCGGGTTACCGGAGAGCGTCTATTTCGCACAACACTACACAAACATACAATATGGTTCCAGCATGAAAATCGAAACAGACAACAAGAAACAGACGGCTAATCCCAACTCAACCAAACTTATTGTAACAACAACCGAAAATCACTTATAAACTATAATAAAACAACAACTTGTTCAGACACCGGTAGCCATTATATTATATAAAGTTGCTAGGTACATGCCAGTTCGAGAATAACCAGAATTGGTGTAGTCGCCATCTAGCGCACCTTTTAGAATTTAATGTTAGAAAGTTTATGGGGATATAGTAAGAGATGGCACTAGTGTCTTTGCAAATTATTGAACCCAACCTAAGGTATGGAAGTGTACCCCCCCACCCCTGATTTAAATGTATGCTTTATTTATTACGGTCTGGAATCACGTCCTTTGGCCCATGTATAGGGGTCAAAAAGTAATCGATTCCAATATCGATTATTATTTTCACATTTGAATCAACAACGAGTTGAATAAAGATCTAAATGATGTCTCCAGACACTCAAAAGTAAAAAAGTACTTTCAGGTAGTGTATAAGTATATCTAGGCTTCAAATAAACAAATATAATTCAAGCAAAAACCTCATGAAGCAATGGCTCAAAAGACTTAGCTCCAAGTCAAAAACATTCCAAAAAACTAAAATGACTGTCACTCATTCTTTCACTCTGCCTGCGCAGGGGGGTGAAACTCAGATGTGATGACGTCTCTTAAATGAGTGGGTCGCCTCGCTATACCTGTTGAAATCTGAAAATACTCTGCTGCTTGATAAAAAATCTACTTTGGTCTCGTTTTATGGATACTGATATGTCATTGTCATTTTATTCGGTGACTCCGGCTTTTTTCTAATAAGGACTTGACTGTGTTTTGTGATTTGGACTTCATTTGTGATACAAAATGTTGCGTTGCCTGAACTGCGGGTTACGCGTTCAACGAATACAGAGGCGTGTGGTTACAACTCTGCCTCAAGAGTTGCTAATAATCTTATCTATTTGGCTGAGAATTAGAAAAAACTAATAGCAATGCTGTCTGTAAACGATAAAATGTGTAAAAAACCAGTAGGAAGTTATCATGTTTAATGTCCAATATCTTTTGAACCGGTGCTTTATATGACGTTAAATCTAGATATCATATAAATATTGTTAAAATGTTATCATATGACATAGAGCTGCAATTTGGGCATTGCATGGCATTGATGACTTTTAGCTCCATACTAATATGGGCATGGTGTTTTAACTAACTGATTAACCAATGCAGGGAATTATAATAAATAAAGAACGATACCTAGGTAGTTATTTAATTTTTTATTATTTTAAATGAGCACAACTTTTAGTGATTTTTAAACAATCAATAATAATAAATAAGGTAGTAGGTACTTAAGGTAATGATAAATTCAAACAAAGAAAATAAACGTAAAACAGCATGTAAGTAATTATAATATAACTAGCTTTAAACATATTAACATTACAAACTAGCTTTAGTTTGTAAAAAAAAAAACGTTTTCCAAAGTGTAAATGGAGCGGGGCAAATATCTATGGGGCGAATTTAATCAAAAATGTAAATGTTAAATTACAAATCTTATTGTTCTTTTATAATCATAATTTTACAATCTTGTTAGTCATGTATAATGTAAAGTAACGATCCGCTAAGATACATAATATTTTTGTATAATGACTAACTATAATAAACATTCTGTTATTGATATTGTTACGCGCTCAAGTCGACGATACACTAGCGCCATCTAGTGTCAGGAACGAGAGCGAGGGGAGCTTTGCAGAAAATGACATCACAAATCTCTCAACCGACAGCGCCATCCGAAGAACTAAGTTTCTAGAAAATCTACACTCGCACACTCGTCCCTTTGCGCGCATTTACTTGAATATTCCGGATGCTTCTTTGCTAATTTAAATAAATAGGCGCTGCAAGATGCGATCGAGGCAGTGTTGATCTGGCGAGACAAGCGAATCTTCGGAGCGGAATAAAGTGAATTAGTATGTTTAATTATTAGTGTTTTTAATTTTAATTTGTGTGAAGTAAATTAAAGTGTTAATTTAGGTAATTTTATCGGCAATTTTTATTGTCACGAACCTCAAGCTCGTAACAATATGACCGGTATTATTTTAACCCTAGTTTTTCTATTTACTGTGATGTACTTTGTTCAGTTAACGACATAACTTGTAACAACGCACAAATAAAATATCTTCTATGATATCGTCTTTTAAATTCATCCTCAAATTGGAAACTATGAACTTTAACGATGAAAAAAGTCGTTCCACACTAACTTGCGTTGCTGGTACACTTAGTGCAACACGCGCCAATTGATATAATTGTGGATATATGAGCTGTTTTTCCTCCCAGAATTTTAAAACGATTTCCGACGACATAAGAAGTGGTTCTTCTAAAAATATTTTAAAGGATGCTTTGAGAGTATAGGTTATTTCACCAGTCGGATCGCTCCTTCTTACTAATGTTGAAATATTATGAACATGTTTTTGTATATAGCTATAATTTAAGAAATCCTCCAAGCACTGACTTGAACCTGCAGCTTGTATATCATTTGAGGTTCGCTCAAGCTCGTAACAATTGGTGTCAGAAGTGGGATAAAATAATGCCGATTTTACCTAAGGAGGAAACGGAGGGTGTCCGTACCCGAAGTCAACGCCAGCAGGAGACGGACCAACGAAGATTTGGTGGTGCAACGCCGCAGACGTCGGAGGGCCAGCCACCGGCTGCAGGCCCGTCGGTAGCTCCTACATCTGCAGCACCTGACTTAGGTGCTCTGATGGTGATGCTGCAGGAACAGGCTCTCCGACAGGAGGAACAGGTCCGTCGGTTGGAAGAACAGCTGCGGGGCGGACAGGATAAACAGGCACGCCGACAAGAGGAGCAGGCCCGCCTACAGGAGGAACAGGCCCGTCGGTCGGAAGAGCAGATGCTCCCCATTAAGGACCTTCATGCTACCTTTGGGAAAGAGATAAAGGAGGTGAAGGATAGGGTTGCTCAACATGACAACCGCCTGTCGGAAGCTGAAACCCAAATCAAGGAAGCTAAAACCCAAATCGACCAAGTGAACAATCGGGTTGATTACGTGGTTGCTGACGTGAAGAAAACGCTGGACGACCTCAAACTGGGTGATGGAACTACAGCTCCCGTAGTAGCTACCACACCTTCGCTACGTGGGTTCAAAGTGCCACCGTTCGACGGGACTTCTTCCTGGTCAGCCTACAAAATCCAGTTCGAGGCTGTTATGAAGCCGAACGGCTGGAATAAAAATTAGGCCATTACTGCTCTCACACTAGGCCTGCGCGACCAGGCCTTAACAGTTCTGGAAGCTCTCGGTGAGGAAGTGACTTATGAGCAACTCCTTGAGGCATTGGAGGCGGGATATGGCGACGCTCACCTGGAACACGTCTTTCGTGCGCAGCTTAAAGATCGTGTGCAGCGCATCAACGAAAACCTGCAGCAGTGGGCTCTAGAGGTGGAGAAGCTTTTGAGAAAAGCATACCGGTCCGTACCTGCGTTCATTGCAGGGAACCTGGTGCAGACATTCATCGACGGCATCCGTGACCTGGAAGTCAGAGCTGCTGTGAGGCTCGGGCACCACGAGACGCTTAAGGACGCCTTGGCCCATGCACTGGAGGTAGAAGCCGTGCGGCAGGATCATCGTTCCCATCGCGTCAGGGAGGTTGCAGCAGCTACAGTTCGCGACCGCAACAAAGGATACAGCCCTAGGTGCTATGGCTGTGGGGAAAAGGGCCATCTTCGCTCCAGCTGCCCTAAGCGAACTGTGGAAAGGGGAGCTGATCGATCTCGAGAGGGTAGTGCAGCTAACGGCACCGCCTGGCGGTGGCAGGATCAACGTTTCCCTCACGCTAGGGAAATTGCAGCAGTTACGGTTCGCGGCCACGATAAAGGATACAGCCCTAGGTGCTATGGCTGTGGGGAAAAGGGCCATCTTCGATCCAGCTGACCTAAGCGAACCCTAGAAAGGGAAGGTGAACGATCTCAGAAGAAAAGTGCGGCTAACATCACTGCCCAGCAGCAGCCGGGATACGACTTTACTATCAGACATTGCAGCGGCAAATCTCACGGCAACGCAGATGCATTGTCAAGAAGACATTGTCCTGAAGATTGCAACCATTGTGGTAAGGAAGTGATATCCGTGAGGATGCTCAGGACAGACCACCTTAGCAACGGGTGGAAGGACAGCCTACGACATGCACAGCAGGAAGATCCGGACATCAAGCCGATTCTGGGATGGATGAAGGCCTGTGCTACCAAGTCTAAGTGGAGGGACGTCTCAGCGATGAGTTCAACCACGAAAAGCTATTGGGTCCAATGGGGCAGCTTGCTGATTCAGGATGGAGTCCTGTGCCGTAAATGGGACAATGGTCGAAGAGACAGCTGTCGTTTGCAAATGGTTTTCCCTAAAGCTAAAGTGCCGAATGTTCTACAGCTGTGCCATGTGTGTCGTTCAAGAGTCCATCTGGGAGTTAAACGAACTCTACTGAAGGTCCGAGAACAGTTTTACTGGGTCCATTATCGTGACGATGTCGAGGATTGGTGTCGTACATGTACAAGTTGTGCGGCCGTGCGGGGACCTCAGACACGTACTAGAGGAGCACCGAAATTGTACAACGTTGGTGCACCACGGGATAGGACAGCCCTTGACATTGCGGAGCCGTTACAGAAAGGCGCAAGAGGGACTCCTAAGATCGTCCATGTGGATCACTTGGCGCGTTATTATGGGGCCGATAATGCTCGGGACGAGCATGTCTGAGGAGGGGGCAGTGTTACGCGCTCAAGTCGATGATACACTAGCGCCATCTAGTGTCAGGAACGAGAGCGAGGGGAGCTTTGCAGAAAATGACATCGCAAATCTCTCAACCGACAGCGCCATCCGAAGAACTAAGTTTCTAGAAAATCTACACTCGCACACTCGTCCCTTTGCGCCCATTTACTTGAATATTCCGGATGCTTCTTTGCTAATTTAAATAAATAGGCGCTGCAAGATGCGATCGAGGCAGTGTTGATCTGGCGAGACAAGCGAAACTTCGGAGCGGAATAAAGTGAATTAGTGTGTTTAATTATTAGTGTTTTTAATTTTAATTTGTGTAAAGTAAATTAAAGTATTAATTTAAGTAATTTTATCGGCAATTTTATTGTCACGAACCTCAAGCTCGTAACAATATGACCGGTATTATTTTAACCCTAGTTTTTCTATTTACTGTGATGTACTTTGTTCAGTTAACGACATAACTTGTAACAACGCACAAATAAAATATCTTCTATGATATCGTCTTTTAAATTCATCCTCAAATTGGAAACTATGAACTTTAACGATGAAAAAAGTCGTTCCACACTAACTTGCGTTGCTGGTACACTTAGTGCAACACGCGCCAATTGATATAATTGTGGATATATGAGCTGTTTTTCCTCCCAGAATTTTAAAACGCTTTCCGACGACTTAAGAAGTGGTTCTTCTAAAAATATTTTAAAGGATGCTTTGAGAGTATTGGTTATTTCACCAGTCGGATCGCTCCTTTTTACTAATGTTGAAATATTATGAACATGTTTTTCTATATAGCTATAATTTAAGAAATCCTCCAAGCACTGACTTGAACCTGCAGCTTGTATATCATTTGACGTAGATGGCATATTTTCCGATTCGAGTCTTGAACAAATATGTGTATTCTTCTGATTTGCTAAATTCATTTTCTGAATATGGATATATAAATTTATTAAATTTTCTGTGCAATACCTTGTTGTTCATTAGTGAGAGTAGAATTTACTCTAGGATCTAAATAAATAGCATTTAGGAATGCATTATTGTCAAATACAACATTTTGTCTGTGTTTCATGTAACAAATAATCTGTTTAGCTAACGGAGTGTTAATTTTTTGCAGTTCAAATTGACATTTCATCCATTCGATATAAAAATCACCCATTGTAAGCTGTTCTTTTTGCAAAATTTTAGTTAGCTTCTTTCCTGGAAGCATAGATCTTAAAAATAAATCTAGATCATTCCAGGTCTCATCAGGTAAATACAGGAGTTCACTTGTTGCACATATATCTTTTAAGTTTAAAATACTTTCTACCATATCTATGGTAGAATGCCATCTCGTGGAGCAATCTAATGAAGGTTTCTTCTTCCTTTTTTCTCTCAAAATTATAGAGAATGTTGGTATTCTAAGCCGTTTTATTATATCTCGGGCACCGGTTATAACGCTTTGTATGATATTATCATTGCAGGCATCTTGCATTGCCAGTTGTAGGGTATGTGCAGCGCATCTGACTACTGAAATGGCAATGTTATCCTCATCATCTACAATATTTAATTGAAAATGTGATATAGATTGCCTTATTTGGTCATTAAAATAATTTTCTGTTTCATGATCGACATTATCTGCGTCCGATTCAGAATCAGAATGTGTGATATCATCTAACTGACTAGAACTGCTATTGAATCGATCGCCTTCTTCAGGATTATTATTTTCGTTGTTATTTTCAATATGAATAGCTTCGGCCGCAAATAATCTACTCATTTTTAGTATGTTTGCACCATTATCTGTAGTTATACAATAAACCTGCTTGTTCTGGATTCTAAAACGCCGCAAAATGAAAATTAATCTTTCCTTTAAATGTTCAGATGTATGCCGTTTAAACAGTTCAATTACTGCAAGATTTCTAAGAACAATTTGTGCATCCTTAACATGTTGAGCACTGACTCCCATAAAACTACGATTCGACAAGGAGGCTACATCCACTTTGAGGCATATATGTAAATTACGCAACTCATTGGCTAAATTTGAACGTAAATGGTCAGCAGTATCTTTGAGAGTACATCGTACATTTTGACAGTTAATCGGAAAGTTAATGTTTGGTATCAGAGATATAATATTTTGAAAAGCCTGATCATCGATTAAAGTCAATGGACGTCCGTGAACAGTAACTAAATTTGTACACTCCTGAAGTAATGTATCCTGCGTACGTAATGTTGGGTTTTTAGCCAAACTGTCACTTTCTCTATTCAGTATTAATACCTCCTTGTGCTCATTTTCATGGTATTTACTTAAATGCTTTAAAAGATTTGCACCATGTAGGGTCTGTAAAGAAATAATTTCAAATATGAAAGGAAATTACTATGCGGGTGACCAAAATTTTAACGGAACTAATAGTTGTATTTAATAACATAAACTGTCACCATTAAACATTTCAGCTGACTTCAAAAAAAGTAGATATAAATTCGACCTGTATGTTTGTAATATTGTAGGAATTGCATAATATTCGAATAATATGTTAGTATATATGGGTTTTAAACACATGTGTAAAATTTGAAAGTATTAAGTATGTATGAATGTCTGTATGCATGTTTGTCCATGTACAGTGAAACCTGGTTAAGGGGGACCTGGATAAGTGAGAAACCTCCATTATTTTTCTTAATAAAAACTGACTGGAAAAGAAAAGGCGCATTACTATCTACTATCTACGACTTCTGCTTTGACTTACCTTTAAAACTTTTTCGCATTCAGCAACTAAACATTTCGAAGTCTTATTATTTTCGTGAAGACTAAAATATCTATAACATTTATTAATTCTTTTACGACCTATTTCCAATATATATATATATATATATATATATAGTTACTAAGTGTAGTTAGAACCAAATTTAAAAAATAAATCAATCTACGTAATATAATATTTATCTAGATATAATTATTAATCCGTCGCAATCGCAAATCGCAACTGGTTGATATTTGTTATAATATGCAAATGTTCATTCATTTTACAACGTTGCCAGTTCGCTGTTGGAGAGCGTGAGGTGCGGGAAATTCCCCATCCCGTCCGACCGAGCTCCCCACCCATTTTTTTAGTCGGCAGATTCGCGCGCTTTTGAAAATGATTAGGTTTGGCAACGTCGCGTATTTATCGTTATATTAACGTTAACTTGACTGTCTCAATTTCGTTCTGTTACTCTTAAAACGTTATACTAAAATATCGCAAATGACAGGCTTGCTGAAGTAACGATACCATAATGGTATCGTTACTTCAGCAAGCCTGTAATTTTCGTTATCATAACGTTAAAAATTCTGATATTTATAATGTTTTAAGTCCCTGCTATTGTGTAATGAATGAGAGCTTAGTGGGCTGTATTTATGTAGGTTGTGTTTTAATCTTGAAGAAAAAAGATACTGAACTAACTGTTACCAGCCCTCTGTCACTCTTGCTACCTGCGTGAAATAATTACTTACAATCGCTAGGCCCCCAGGGTAACATACGCAGTCGGGGCTAGCGCGTTGTAGGCGATTGAATGTTTGTTTTGTTTTTTACAGTGTTTACGTAATTAGTTTTTTGTAAATACTTGTTGAAATTGTCTTTGTTTAGTGTTATTTATATTATTTTACCTATTTGATAATTTGTAATGGGAAAACGTCGCTCCTACTATAATTGTTGCGTGGATGGATGCCAAATACCCAAAAAAGCGGCCAAAAGCGTGTCGGGCCACGCTCAGTGTAGGGTTCCGTAGTTTCCCGTCCGTCACAATACGTGTTCCCACTTATGAGTTTAAAGGTGGGTATCCATTATGTTGGCGCTCCAGCAGCGCTCCGCGCTCCTGCAACTGCTCCCGGTAGTGGGTACTGTTGTTTCCATCCAACTTCAAAATGATTTTCCTAGAAAGTCCTTATAAAGTTCTACTTTTCAGATTTTTTCATATATTTTAAACTTATGGTTCAAAAGTTAGAGGGGGGGGGGACACATTGTTTATTACTTTTGGAGCGATTATTTCCGAAATTATTGACATTATCAAAAAATTATTATAGTAAACCCCTATTCATTTTTAAATACCTTTCCAACAATATATCACACGTTAGGGTTTAAATTAAAAAAAAAATCACTTCCCACTTTACATATACCCTAATAAAACATTTTTTTCCAATTTTTATTTTACCACTTTGTCGGCGTGATTGATACACATATTGGTACCAAATTTCAGCTTTCTAGTGCTAACGGTCACAGAGATTAAGCGAGGACGGACAGACGGACAGACAGACATGGCGAAACTATAAGGGTTCCTAGTTGACTACGGAACCCTAAAAAGGTTTCAGATATATCATTCATTAAAATTACCGAAGGATTTTAGAAGGAAGTTACGAAAGGCGAATTTATTTCATTATTTTGTTAGATAGGTACTGATAGTAAAAAAGAATTAAGTAATAATTTATCTACACAAATAATACCTATGTACTTTACTACTAAACGTAGTTGAAATTTACTTCACTATCGAAGTATCTACATACTTACATACCTATATATTACGTCTTGTAATTAAAATATAAAATTGTAATAAAAAATAAACAAGTTATAATAATACTAAACACTGAAATAAAAACTTTGTTTTCTAACAAGATTTTTAACTGAGTAGAATACGATCACATTTCTGTTAGGAATCGTATTTCGGGTTTATTTATTGTGGCCTTCCTTGTTGCATGCGTTGAGCATCGCAGAAATCACATAGGTACGAAAATATGGTCAGTCGATCTTAGTTAGAATAGGACTTCACCTAAGTAACTTATTAGCATTTTGCAATGTATTTTTTTACTCTTTATTGTTAGCCCTTAGTAACCACGAAAAGTCCACCATGGCGCAGGAAGGGGAAGAGATGCAAAGTAACATGGACACTCGCGCGCAGCGATAAATTTTTATTTAGCTTGCGTGCGCGATTTATCTGATTAATAATAATGTAGGCTATTAAACGTCGGCAAGCAGTCAACATCAAAGGAGTGCAACTTCTGTACGTAGTACTATTATTTATTCTGTGCTGTTACTGTGATATCTATATGACTAATTATTTACTGAGAGAATTTATTGCTATTTTAAACCACTAGTAGTTGAGTTAAATTAAAGATTGTACAAAAAACTAAAGTAAATTTATTAAACTATTTACACAATGCGGCAGTCTTACAAACTATCACTAATCTAATGCCTAATGGGACCTAATAGGGAGCCTGAGAGGTCTTCTTGCTTGTTAATCTTCTCTTGAGGACTGTCCTGCCGCGAATGTCGTACGCCGGCCGGGAGCCCTTCTTTCATTCCCGCCGACGGAGTCGCGTTGGTGCAGAGTAGAATGTTAGGTTTAGCATGGTCGTATTTGATGCCTGTGTCGTAATAGGTTTTGGAGAGCCTGATGAATTGACCCTGGTCTCTGAGGAAGACAGGGGGCAGGACCTGTTTCTTGAAAATTCTTTGGTATTATAATAACCCTTTTTGTACAATTTTTCTTTAACAAAACATTTAAACTTGTTAATGACAAATTTTGTACTGACAATTTGTATTGACAAATTTTCTGGAATATTGTTATTGTTATTGTTAAAGCGTATACATTGCGCCATAAATGAATTACCAATTCTGTGGAGTCTAGTAACTGTTGTGGGTAGTCTTAAAATATTATATATTAGAAAACCGCCTTTATTAATAAAACAGTTGTCATCTGAACTCCGTTGTTTCATTGTCACTACATGGTGGCAGCGGTTAAAATACCTAAATAGTTTTGGATTTTACGTTTGAATAACGTTAATTTGTATTCTAAATTAAGTGTAAAGGATGGAGCATGCAAGACCGCCAACCGAATTGAGTTTAGATGGCAGCCCCCTCGGCCGGGCTGACGCATGGAAGCGGTGGAAGGCACAATTCAATCTTTTTCTTAAAGCATCGGGGGTGCACAAAGAAGAGGGAAGCATACAGGCGAGTTTGCTCATTAATCTGATTGGATCAGATGGATTTGATGTTTATGAGACTTTTACATTCGATTCAGAAGAGCAGCGTGAGGACATCGAAATATTGATGAAAAAATTTGACGAGTATTTCGGTGTTCAATCTAATATAACATTACTGAGATATAATTTTTTTTCGAGGTATCAAGAAACTGGAGAATCTATTGATCAATATGTAACAGCGTTAAAGTTACTCAGTAAAAACTGTGAATTTAAAAATTTAGAGCAAGAGTTGATTCGCGACCGTATTGTGTGCGGCATAAGGAGCACAATTGTAAGGGACCGGTTGTTACGGACAGATGAATTGACTCTGGAGAAAGCAATTAAAATATGTCAAGCCGATGAAATGTCAACAGACAGCAAGCGTGTGATGGAAACAGGTAGCTTCGGCAGTTCGGCGAGCTGCGGGCCCGTGCGCGTTGAGGCGCTGGCGATGCGCGGCGGCCAGCGGCGCAGTGGCGGACGCAGCGGCGGGCGCGGCGGCCGGCGCGGCGCGCGAGTTGCGCACGGCGGGACCGCGACGTCGCCTTGTCCGCGTTGTGGTGCTCAGTGTACTGATGTAGGTTCATGTCCAGCTATTTCGGTGAAATGCTATGTGTGCGGTAACTACGGCCATTACGCTAGGATGTGTAAATGTAATAATAGTGTTAAAAAAATGTATGAAATAGAAGTGAATACAGAAAAATCTGATAATGATGATTGTGAGTCGTTTTATGTATCTGTGTTAATGGATAAAACGCAGAACAAAATCGGCGGCGACGACTGGTACGAGGTATTAAGAGGCGAGTGTGGCTTTGAACGTTTTAAGCTGGATACCGGTGCCGACATTAATGTGTTATGTTATAAGAGATTTTTAACGCTGGGGTTTGACACGGAAATGATATGCAATAATAATAAAATGAAATTACAGTCGTTTAGCGGGGATGTTATTCCGATAAGAGGAGTTTGTCATCTTAAATGGTGGCATAAAAGTAAAATGTATGTTTTAAAATTTGCAATAGCAAATATTAATTGTGAAAGTGTGCTGGGTCGACAAGCGTGTTCGGAACTAGGGTTAATTCAACGGGTTTACGGCATTAATTTGGTAGAAAATTCGGATCTTTTTGAAGGCTTAGGATGCTTACCTGGTGAGTACCATATAGTTATTGATAAATCGGTTAAACCTGTAGTTTGTGCTCCGCGAAAAGTACCTCTAGGATTACGTGGTAAATTATTAGAAGAATTAAACAGGATGACTGACTTAGGAGTCATTAGAAAGGTCACTCACCCAACACAATGGGTTAATTCAATAGTGATTGCAGCAAAAAAGAACGGAACATTGCGAATTTGCTTAGACCCGAGACCTCTTAATAATGCTATACAGCGTGCACATTTCCAACTGCCAACCATCAAGGAACTTGCCACTAAAATTCACGGAGCTAGTTTTTTTTTCAGTATTAGACGCAAATTCAGGTTTTTGGGCAATAAAACTTGATGATCAGAGTTCAGACTTATGCACCTTTAGTACACCGTTTGGGCGCTATCAGTATTTAAGGTTACCTTATGGGTTAAACTGCGCTTCAGAGGTGTTTCATGCTAAGATTAAGCAATTAATAGAGGATTTAGATGGAGTAGATTCTTTTATAGACGATATAATATGCTGGGGACGAAATAAAGACGAACATGATAGGCGTTTAAATGCATTATTAAATAGGGCTCGTGAAATTAATTTAAAATTTAATAAAGATAAATGTCGTATATGCGTTGAGGAAGTGACTTACTTGGGTCATATATTTAACAAAAACGGGATGAAACCAGATTTAGAAAAAGTAAAAGCAATAAAAAATATGCCAACTCCAAAAGAACGAAAATCATTAGAACGATTTTTAGGAGCCGTAAATTATTTATCTAAGTTTATACCTAAGTATTCTGAGCGTATTTATCCGCTTACTCGATTATTGAAAAAGGACATAGAATGGTGTTGGGAGAGTGAACAACAGAATGCGTTTGATTTATTAAAAGATTTAATAAGCAAATCACCTGTGTTGGCTTTATATGACGTATCGCAACCGGCTGTAGTTTCGGTGGACGCGAGCAGTGTAGCGCTAGGAGCCGTGCTGTTGCAGGGCGGCCGACCCATTGAATATACTTCACGTACACTCACCGACACACAGACACGATATGCGCAGATAGAAAAAGAAATGCTAGCTATTCTCTTTGCGTGTGAAAAGTTCCACCAATATATTTACGGTAAAAGTGATGTTTTAATTGAAACAGATCATAAACCGTTAGAAAGCATTTTTAAAAAGCCCTTAGATTCGATACCAGCACGCTTACAGCGAATGATTTTACGATTACAATGTTATGATTTGATAGTTACATATAAGCCTGGAAAATATATGTACTTGGCCGAAGTCGGGAGTTTAAAAACTTTGCGGTGGAGTGGGGATTTGAACACATAACGTCATCACCCAATTACGCACAATCAAATGGTAAGAGTGAAAGAGCCGTGCAAACAATAAAAAAGATATTAAAAAAATCCATAGATAGTGGAAGTGACTTTTATTTAAATTTGCTAAGTTATCGAAATACGCCTCGCGATAATTTGAATTCTCCCGCACAGCTGCTGATGGGTCGTAGGTTAAAATGCAGGCTACCTGTGCACCCAGACCTTTTAAAAATAGGACATGTAAATAATGAGAGTCAACACAAAGTTATGCTAGATAAACAAAATAAATACAAAATGTATTATGATTTACGTGCCAAGCCTTTACCTGTATTGGATGTCGGCGATAAGGTGACTATGATAGAAAAAAATAATTCTAAAATTCCAGGTCATATCATTGCAAAAGCGGCGACTCCCCGCTCATATTTTATTAAAACTAAAAGAGGAATATTCTTCGAACGATGAATATGAACCGACAATGTTAAATATTGAAGTTAATGAAAATTATTCTCCGCCTCTCACTCGAAGTAAAGTAAATAAAAACAAAAAATAACCGGTTTAATTAATCCTTTGTAATCACAAAAAAAAAGGTTAAGGTTATGGTAAAAAAAAATGTACTAAAGTAAGTTTTTTTATTCATGTCTTTCTTGGTAAGATTATTTAAAAATAAATCACTTTTGTTAAAAACTTATTCTTTAAGGGGAAGGTGTTGTGGGTAGTCTTAAAATATTATATATTAGAAAACCGCCTTTATTAATAAAACAGTTGTCATCTGAACTCCGTTGTTTCATTGTCACTACAGTAACTGGTATTACAAGCTTATGTTTGTTCCTAGTGTTTAAAGTATGAACATCTTTATTCTTATGAAAACTATTTATGTTTTAATGTACATACATTACATTTTCATAAATACATTGCGATGCCAAAGTTAACATGTTTATTTTTTTAAATTTTTCTCTAAGGGACTCTTTACAATTTAAGTTATAAATTGCCAGTAGGCTCTCTTTTGCAAAACAAATATGACTTCAATGTCAGTCGCATTACCCCATAGTAAGAGTCCATAAAATATTACACTATGAAGGTAACTAAAATAAACTAATTTAACTGTCTCAACATTGGTGAGAAAGTAACAGAAACATAAACTTTTTTATTCAATATGTATTGCAAATAATACTTATTGATAGTCACTTTTTTCATTTACCACTGGTTCGCAAAATAAAACGTCTGTACTGGGAAGAAACGGCAAGAAACCCAGCGGGATTTTTTTAAATTAATAGCTTACAATCATTTATGTTACAATTTACAACATGAAACAAATTAGAAATAGCTTGGTAGCGATCATCCTTTTCAGGGGTTATTATCATCCATAAGTTCCTTAATATTATAATTAACATTTTTATACAAACTTAGTTTAATAAAGTTTTTGAACTTTGTGGATGTTAAATTTTGTATATTTTCTGGGAATTTGTGAATTTGTTGCAAAAGCGTATAAATCGCCCCAAGAATGAATTACTGACTCGGTGGAGTCGAGTATTATTGTCCTTTAAACAAAACAAGCTTCGCATGATGGTTCCAAATTTTAACAGGTGTATAACGTAAATATAAAAAATGAAAAAAAAACATTTTTCTAAATACAGTAGAGCGTCGATTATCCGAAAGTCGATCAACCGAACGACCGCTTATCCGAACTACTACCTAGCTACTGGCTTCCCCGCGCAGTGTCCTACGTTAAGGGGAAATATAATCTCAAATGGCTTAGCAAGATCCTTCGTTATGCCGAAAATATTGCAGCATTAATTTTGAAATAAATATATGGTAAAGTTGAGGATTAATGTTAAGGATTATGTTAGACGAAAACACGATTTCGTAAAATTTTCTCGATAGAAAAAAATCCAAAGTTACCTCCAAAATAAACAATAAACCGCTGTTACTCATAAAATACTTTAAATAAGATCATGAAACTTTGCATACTAACTGAACTAACTATAAAGCAGTGCTTATGTTATTTACTTTTTTTAAAATACCAATATTTTCACAGTAAAAAGAAATTACCTAAACTATCAGCCTCTTGAAGCGTGATTCCCGCCGCCCGGTCATTTCGCTTCGGCCTGTGAAGGGGGAGGTTGTATCGCTTACGATTAGAATATACATTACGCAACAGGACGACGAAAAATTAAAATGGGAAATAACCGTAATTAAAATAAGAAGCGACTGGCTTGGCGTTAAGAAACAGGCATAAATATGATAAACCTAATGAAATAAGTGTCTAACGACCTTTCTACTTACAGTATTAGTGATTACAAAACATGTCGGTACATAGCATACGACGCGCGGGCAAGTGGGGACGAAATTTGGGAACGTTCAGTACCGATAGCGCTGAACGCTTACGTTTTAATTTTACTCTATTGGCTCACAATTTAAGACACCTACGTAAACGTGTTGTTATTTCCATAAGAGATAAATACGAGATTAACAAACGATTAGAGGAAGAAGAATCAGCAATCAAGTTATCTAATGAGTACAAAGTGGAGATAAAAAAAAACCAAAAGACGACCATATAAATTTTATATCCAAGCTTGATTCTACTGATGGATCCACAAGTCATAAAATTATGAAGCTCGCCACCAACACCGATCTCGATGTCCCTGTTTACAAGTGAATTACATTAAAAAATCACAAGAAGAACCTATCTCTGATCCCAGTCTATGTAAAAAAGCAATAAATTTAATGAAAAACTTGGAGGGCCGTCAAACTTTCAAGCAAGTACGAGCGTGTTAAAAACGGTTTAAGTCAAGACTGGCATTGGTGATCTTCAAATAAAAAGATAAAAACTGTCTGCTGATTGTTAAGCAGATGATTCTTTCAAAATCAAATTATGCGATGTATTGAAACAAGAAGATCTTGCTCTAGAAAACGTTTATAAACCTGACGAAACTGGGCTCAATTGGAAGGCTTTGCCACGAAGTAATAGTCTCACTATTGGACTAGTAAGTTGGTAGCATTCTACCCACTTAGAATATGCGTCGACTGCAATTAGAAAGTTCCTACCATATAACGAAAAATATTTATATGCAAACGGTCCCATACCTGTGCCGGGTAGGGCCTAGAAAGCTAGAGGTGTGCGCGGAGGTGCACATCGAAACTTATTACAAACTGAACACGACCCTATTTTTTCCGCAATATGCCTATCTATATATGGCCACCACATCCGGGTTCTGGATCTGCTCCTTTGCTCTGCTCTTTTGTTTTACCACGCCAAAGTGTGAAGAATGTAGTTCGTTTAATAGCTGCGCGCGGAATGTTGACGGTATGAATACTTTGTGGCCCCACAGGATACAACCACTTTCTAGGGCTAACTCTGACTGACAAAGAAAATATGGCTTTAAGGCTTTTACATTGCTCAAACCGTGAAAAACGCCCAGGTTTACAAAAATTTATAGCCGAATCCCTTTGTTTATTTGCTACAAAAAAATTATGTTTTATAGTTTAGATCGTCACAGTTCATTTGTATTGTTTAAAATATTTGACCATTATTACAATAAAAAATCAAATACAAAGGCTGTTTTAAACCTATTTTGTATTTTTTCTCAAGAACGGCTCAACAATTTAAGATTAAATTTATATTAAAATATTTGTTAAATCATAATAAAAAAATGTATTGTTTTTATTGTATTTTTGTTAAATATATTACTTAAAATATAGTAAAACGTAATTTGGACCCTTTTCGCCACCCGAAGCTCCCCCGCTATGGCCCGTTACGGATATTCACCAGTGTCAGTTTGACTCTTGCGACGGGTGGACTGTGCGCGCGTTATTTTCTAAAAAAAATATTAAAAGTTCGCAATATTTCAAATTTATAAAAACAGATTTATTGTAAATAAAACGTACATAAGTAATATATGATAAAAAATTAGGAATTAAGTTAATTTATGTTAGTAAAATTGTTTTTAGTTTTAGTTTTGTATATAATCGTAAGATAGAATAGACTAAGCTTGACAATGCCGAAATACAAAAGCAAGTCAAAAGTGAAGCGTGGCCAAGCTCTTCAAAACTATTGGTAAGTAAATTATCCTTGATATATTTTCTTTTGCGTAAATACAGGGTACGGCAGCGTTCCGAAAACTGTCGTGTTCCCTTCTATTGTATAGGTGCGGAATTTCTTTAGCCATAAATAAGCTTGGTACTACAAAAACGCCCAGTGAAAAAGTGTAAAATAATATGAACGTGACCATTTTTGGCTGGTCTGATGCTACAGTCCTGAACTCAGTCTCAAGGTGGTTTAAGGATCTCAGTGATGGAACCACGTAGAACCATCGTGTTTGTACTCATTTGAAAGAGCTCGCAGCTAACTAGCTGGCCGTGATGATTTCACTTACCTGGTGCTGCACTCCGAAGTAGTCCGAAGGTGGGTACAGGATCTCAGTGACGGAACCACGCAGTACCATTGTTTTTGTACTCATTTTAAAGGGCTCGCAGCTACCTAGCTGGCTGTGATGATTTCTTTTACCTGATGCTGCACTCCGAAGTAGTCCGAAGGTGGGTACAGGATCTCAGTGACGGAACCACGTAGTACCATCGTTTTTGTGCTCATTTTAAAGGGCTCGCAGCTAACTAGCTGGCCGTGATGATTTAATTTACCTGATGCTGCACTCCGAAGTAGTCCGAAGGTGGGTACGGGATCTCAGTGACGGAACCGCGTAGTACCATCGTTTTTGTGCTCATTTTAAAGGGCTCGCAGCTAACTAGCTGGCCGTGATGATTTCATTTACCTGATGCTGCACTCCGAAGTAGTCCAAAGGTGGGTACGGGATCTCAGTGACGGAACCGCGTAGAACCATCGTGTTTGTACTCATTTTAAAGGGCTCGCAGTTAACTAGCTGTCTGTGATAATTTCATTTACCTGATGCTGCACTCCGAAGTAGTCCGAAGGTGGGTACAGGATCTCAGTGATGGAACCACGTAGAACCATCGTGTTTGTACGCATTTGAAAGAGCTCACACTTAGCTGTCTGTGATAATTTTACTTACCTTTTGTGAAAATGCTTTTATTGTACTCTTTTGTTGAGAGTGACTGTTGCGATAATATTTCTAATGTAACTTTATGTTTTTAGGCAATTGAGAAATCAGCGGAAATTCCATTCAGAAAATCTGGGCAAAGATCCGTCAACTGAATCTAATGCATTACATTCATCTACGACTATTGCAAAAACTCACGTTCCGTTCGGTATTGCAGTTGATGAGGAAATTCCGTTGCCAGATATTACGGTAGCTATTTTTTACAATTAAGAGTGCCAGTCTATTTTTAATGTTGTTAAATTGAACTTTGACTCCGGGTCCCCATTGCGCATTAATAACCATTCGTTTTTGGTAAATAAAAACGTACTGAGGAAACCGACAAGTCTGAGAACCCATAAAATTCGAGAAATCCTATCCTATATGGTCAGTAAAAATAAGCAAGATAATATTTAACAAGATAATATATGAGACGGAAGTTTTTTGTGTATGAATTTAGCAATGTATTACATGATAATTATTTTGTTCTCAGCATCAACAAGATAACATTTTACCGGAATTAACTATTGAAAAGGATCAACCAGAAACAGGAAAAAGAAATATATCCGGCAGACGAATTGTTGATATAAAATACTTTTTTTCAAAATTACAAATCAGCAATCATAGCCCATATAACTGTGGAGTACAAAGTTTAAAAATTGTTGGAGAGAAACGAGTTGGACTGTCATCCAAGTTTACTCTAGAATGTTTAATGTCTAAAGGAAAGTTTTTATTAAATAATATCCCAGGTGATCTGAAAAAAAAATACAGAATCAGTCGCTGGTGCATCGACGTGTAAAGAAAAGTATATTGTCTCCGGTGATCTGGACATAAATACAGCTGTGGTTGCCGGTGCAGTTTCTGTTGGTATTGGCTACTCACAATTAGATGAATTACTATCAGCACTCGATTTACCTATGATGACTGAGCCTCTGTAACAAAAACAGCATGAGTTTGTTTCTAACGCCTGGGAAAAAGCACTTGGTTAATCCATGCAAGAAGCCGCAGAAGAAGAAAAAAGGATTGCTTTAGAAAAAGGTCGTGTAACCACTGGTGGCATTCCTATTATAGATGTTATTGCTGATGGATGCTGGAGTAAGAGATCATATAAAAAGAATTACTCAGCACTTTCAGGAGCTGCTGCCATAATCGGAAGACAAACGAAAAATATTTTGTTCCTCGGTGTTAAAAATAAGTACTGCAGCATATGTGCGCAAGATTGTAACAAAAATCAAACGCCGAGAGCTCATCAATGTTACAAAAATTTCACGGGTGCATCTACTGTCATGGAATCTACCCTGATACCTCTGTACCAAAAACAGCATGAGTTTGTTTCTAACGCCTGGGAAAAAGCACTTGGTCAATCCATGCAAGAAGCCGCAGAAGAAGAAAAAAGGATTGCTTTAGAAAAAGGTCGTGTAACCACTGGTGGCATTCCTATTATAGATGTTATTGCTGATGGATGCTGGAGTAAGAGATCATATAAAAAGAATTACTCAGCACTTTCAGGAGCTGCTGCCATAATCGGAAGACGAACGAAAAAAATTTTGTTCCTCGGTGTTAAAAATAAGTACTGCAGCATATGTGCGCAAAATTGTAACAAAAATCAAACTCCGAGAGCTCATCAATGTTACAAAAATTTCACGGGTGCATCTACTGCCATGGAATCTACCCTGATAGTAGAAGGTTTTAAATCATCTGTTGAAATGTACGGTCTGATTTATGGACGTCTAATATCTGACGGAGATTCCAGCACGTACTCTAAAATATTAGAAGCAAGACCCTACCCCCAAAAGTAGAGTGCAGAAATCACCTTTTAAGAAACTTGTGCAACAAACTGGAAAACTTGATCACAGATACAAAATATCCCATACATCTTAGAAAATTCCACAATTAGAAAAAGCATCAAAAAATACCATGATTATACAGAGACTTTAGATTTTTGCACTCACAAACTTTTTGAGGACATTCAAACAGTACATTTACATGCCTTCGGAAACCACACCAACTGTAAAATCCATTTCTGTAATCGTCGTCAAACTGAAACTGAATCTGTACCAGCGGAGTTTTTCACAAGTTCTTTATGGCAGAGAATATGTTTTATTATAAATAGTATTGCTGGCCATTCAAGAAGTCTTGTTCATGACGTTGAAAGTAACATCGTAGAATGTTTTCACAGCATTGTGGCCAAGTTAGTTGGGGGTAAAAGAGTAAATTACTCTCTGCGAAGCGGCTATCAAACTAGATGTTCAGCTTCTGCGGTTACGTTCAATACTAAAAGAAAACCTACTACAATATTGTACAAAACGATTGTTGGCAAAAGCCCTAAAGGCCGAATGAGCACTTTCGATAATAAGTATCGGAAACTCAGAGGCTTGAAGAAACGCGCCAATTATAAAAAGCCGCAGAAGACGTGTGACGCTATAACTCAAAATAAAGATTATGGTGAACAAAGCTCTAAACCGGATGTGGGTAAAGATGTTCTTAATTTAATGAAGGAAACTTTTCTATCCAATTTAAAAAAAAGCGAGTCTAGCGAATGGCTTGAACTTAGACGTTCTTTGTTAACAGCTTCGAACTTTGGCAAAGTGTTCAAAATGAGGCCAGATACTAGTTGTGTCAATATAGTAAAGCAATTGCTATACAAAATTAATATAGATGCTGTTCCTTTGCAGCACGGAAGAGAATATGAAAAAAAGCGCTACAACAATTATCTATGCAAGAAGCAGTGGATATAAGACCTTGTGGGCTTTATATAGATAACGAAATTCCGTATTTGGGGGCTACACCAGATGGTATTATAGACGAAGAAACAATAGTGGAGGTTAAGTGTCCAATAACGGCATTTAAGACAGGACTAGAGGAAGCTATTACAAAAAAAAGTAAATTTTTGGATTAAAAACAAATCAGGTAATTTAGTGATAAATAAAAATCACAACTGGTTCTACCAGGTACAAAATGTGTGTTTGCTGTATGGTTCAGTGAGTTGCAACCACTGAAAACGGAAGTTATTTACAGTGATGATGATTTTTTTGAAAACAAAATGAAGTCAAAATTATGCAATTTTTATTTAAATTGTATATTGCCTGAAATTTTAGACCCAAGACATACTAGAAATATGGAAATTCGTAATACAATCTATATAATAGAATCTATAAAAAAAAGAAGAGAAAAAAAAAACTCAAGAAGAAAATCCAAAGCATAATTCCAATTGCTGAGCAGGAAGAAAATACAACGCTTTCGTTATATCAAGAATCGACACGTTCGTCAACACCAGTAATTCCAGAAGCGGAGCAACCAACCTGTTCACGATACTTAGATTATAATGAATTTTAACTTGCACAAAATATTCAACGGTTGATTTAATCTTGACTTAAATCTGTCAAGATTAAATCAACACATTAATTCAGAAACAGTTTTAAAAAACAGTTTGTCAAAGAAAAACGAACAAACAGTTTCTCGAGGATCCAACATTAGGTTTAAAAACGAACGAAATAAATACAGTTCTATATTTCATTCTCGGAATCGGAACTGTCTCAATCGCAAAACGTTTACAAAATACATGTTCGTTTGGTAGATTCATAGGTTGGATCAAGTTAATACTCTATTGCTATTGCTTTATGAACTATTGTCGTATAAATAGAAAACAGTTATAGTAACTACTTTTGATTTGACGTTACGCTTAAAGCTAAAATAAATCTTATTTATATCTGTACACAATTCAAATTTGGTTGTAGACGGTTGAACAAACACGAACAGACCGAGAAAAAACGGTATTTTCGGCTTTCTCTTATTCTTTTATGTAACTATTTGTGAAGATCGGCTTGGTCAAACGTACGTTTTTTGTTTTAAAATTTAAATCAGTTTCATTTCATTTGTCGTCAAGTAACGCTTGTCTACGCTTACTGTGTATTTCCAAAGAAGTGACTATATGTTTACACGCGAAAAGCGTTTTGTGTGATTTATTGTATATATTAATTGTTTAATAGTTTTGTAGGTAATTTTGTGAATATAGGTAAATTTGTGAATAATAGTTTTGTACTTTTGTTATTAAAACATTTCGAATTTCCTAAAAAGTGACTGTATGTTTACGCGCGAAAAGTGTTTTGTGGGATTTATTGTATATATTAATTGTTTAATAGTTTTGTAGGTAAATTTGTGAATAATTTGTACTTTTGTTATTAAAACGTTTTTTTTGTGTAATTTAGTGACATACTTTCGAAAATGTCTCAAAGAAAAAATGCTAGTGAAATATGGAACTACTTCGAAAAGGTGGAAAATTTGGGAAAAGCGATCTGCATTACGTGCAGAGAAAGTTACAGCTATAAATCGACTGTAGCGAACCCGAAAAACCATCTTAAAAGAAAGCACGTAAGTTTATACCTCTCACTACCATCACAAGTGCAAAGGTCCGAGACTCTACCCCCTACCACTCCGTCAGCCTGTAGTGTAACTGAACTGATGCCAACAAGTATTGCCAGCTCATCTGCAACAAAAAGTATAGAGGAGAACCGACAAAAAGCTGCAATTAGTACAACTCCCTCTGGGGATAATAGACCAGAAGGTGCCACAGAAACCCCTAACCCGAAGCAAAAAAGGCAAAAGATAATGGATACTTATGTCCCAAAAAAAATTTCTAAACAGCAAAAGCAGCTAATTGATCACGATGTGTTAGAGCTCTGCATAGACTCTTTTCATCCTTTTTGCATCGTGGAAGAACGTGCATTTAAAAAACTAATGCGTTGGATACCGGGATATACTTTACCATCCCGGAAAACCTTATCCAATAGCCAATTAACTTTGCTATATAATAACACAAAAGAAATAATTAAGCCACTTATTAATACAGATTGTGATGCAATCTGTGTCACATTAGACTTGTGGAAGTCACGGAAAACGGAGTCGTACATAGCTGTCACTTGACATTCCATTAGTCGTGACTTTCAATTGAAAACTATTCTTTTAGATTGCTGTAGTTTTTCTGGACATCACACAGCAGTGAATATAGCTGCAGAATTACGGCGTATATTAGATGACTGGGATTTAACCCGCAAAGTCAACTTTGCGGTTTCGGATAACGCCTCCAATGTTACCAATGCCGTGAAAGACCATTTGGGCTGGAAGCGCTATGGCTGTTACGCCCATACTCTCAATTTAGTTTTACAATATTCTTTAGACTATTTTAAGGACAATTTAGGAAAAATTAAAAAAAATTGTTGCATTTTTTCATAAAAGTACCACGGCTTCAGAAAAATTAAATCAGCAACAGCTTTTTAATGGAAAGGCACCGAAACGGCTTATACAATCTATAGAAACAAGGTGGAATTCCACATTTTATATGCTAGAGCGTATCACACAGATAAAGGATGAAGTTAAAATTACCATAGCTCTTCTCAACAACAATTTACCCATCATTTCGGAAGAGGAGTGGTCAATATTTCCAGAAATATGCCGAATTCTGGAGCCTTTTGAGGAAATGACTGTATGCATGAGTGGTGAGAAATATGTCACTGGAAGTGATGTGATTGTGGTTACCAGAATTTTGAAGCAATCGCTTGAAAGTACGGTACCACCCAATTCTGGAAATATTGAATCTTTTTTGAACGCACTACGGTTCAATTTTAACAAAAGGCTTGGAAACGTAGAAAACAGTGGTACATTTTCTCTGTGCACTTTCTTAGACCCCCGGTACAAGATGGCTGCTTTTTCGGACCCAGCAGATGCGGAAAATACAAAACGTCGTGTACAAAATCACGTCCAAGACCTGATTGCACGGAATTGGCATCCAACATCCGAAACCGATCCGTCCACGTCATCGGCCTCAAGCAGCAGTTACAACACGGCCTGGAGCATTTTTGACCAATTTATGTCCACCACCGTCACGAAGCAACAAGGAACACCTCTTTCGAAAGCTATAAAAGAGGTGCAAATGTACGTCGATGATGACATTTTGCCACGTAAAGACGCTTCTGGTAACCTGTCAAACCCTCAAGCGTGGTGGTATAGTCATCGCCATATTTACCCAAACTTGGCAGAAATTTTCAGAACCAATTGCAACATAGTTGCAACATCTGTGAGTTGTGAACGTATGTTCAGTAAAACTGGCCAAATAATATCAGACAGGCGAGCCAGTTTAAAGACGGATAAAGTGCGCCAGCTTATGTTTTTAAACGTAAATTTAGACCAAAACCGATTTAATTTGTAAATATCTTTTGTTCTTATATTGTAGATAGTGTAAATAATGAAAACATGTATATAAAATGAACTTTTAAATACGCCTGTTACATTTGTCAGCCAGTCCTAAGCCTGGAAAAAGTATGAAGGGAAGATCGTTTTATTATTTTGTAAACAAACATATGGTGAATTCGGTACGTACACTGACGGGATTTTTTGTGAAAAACTGTTTTTTTTAAACTGTTTCTCAGAACTGTTTCTCATTTCAAAAAAACGGTTTCGTTTCGTTTTACAAAAAACCTGGAACGACCCAGTACTAACGTCAATTAGTGTAGTGTTACGAATATTTTGAATGTATCGATACGTACTCGATACCAAGTATCGTATCAAAAGTATCAATACTACTAGCTTTTCGATTTTGTCGTATTATAATGTACTAGTACCAGCTGATGGCACTAGTTGTCGCCTCTGTTGATATAAGAATATAAAATTAAAACGCTATGTAATTTTAAGATTCGACAAGCTATTTGACAACCTTTTTAAAATGATCGCGTAATCCAGTGCAACCTTGATCAATTTTTCTGAATAATCATGATTAATATTAAATGGATTTGACGCCATTGGCCACCATTAGTATTTTTTCGTTTGTTGCTTGTGCGCTTCTTTCTGTAATCTATTGTGATAAATTCCGTGGAAGACAAAAGCGTTATCATTGTTAGATGAAACAGACCTAAATGTTTAGTTGATTTAGAGATAGAGACTTTTTCATCTCTTCATCCCTTCAACATGTGAGATGTGAAGTGTTAATCTCCACTACATAAAAAGTGTTGCTACAACCTGTGACTTTGAAACAATTCTTGATGTAAAAATAGTTGATATTCAAGTGAAAGCTGCTCCCTATATAAAAGTATTATGTTAGTGGATACTTTGCTAGATGCGCTTAAATGTTTTCAATAATTTTAGTGAAAGTACTGCTAACATTAACGCCCTATAAGAAAATGAAATCAGTGAATATGCAGGTAAACGGTGGCTTCTGTGGTGAGTCTCTTATAGTGTGTGTATCTGCAGTGCAAGATAACAAACACAATATTAACAATTTTAGGTTACACAATTTTTTAGGTAAAAATGATGTAAAAAAATTAATAAAAACCTGTATACTTTGAATTTTTTAATGTAGATTTTGACTTTTTGAAATGTAAATATACATATTAATCAAATAATTAATTGTTTCATACACAATTATGTACTTACTTACTTATCTTCACGCACAATCCCTAACGGGGTAGCCAGAGAGAACAGATCGACAAGTGTTACGATCCTTACATACCTCTTTCGCTTCTTTCAGGTTCATTAACTTCTTCATACATGCACGTCCGAGTACTCTTGACCCTCCCCTCTTCGAGCAATTTGTTCACATGGTCTTCGAAAGTTAGTCTCGGTCTACCTCGACACCTTTTAATATTTACTTTCGCTCAATATATTTTCTTAACCATTCGGTCTTCACTCATTCGCTCAACGTGCCCAAACCATTGGAGTACGCCCCTATCAATTTTTGTGATAAGGTCATTTTACAATCCTGCCATATTGTGAATCTCTCTCGAAACAAAGTCGGTACCAATACTGCGTTATGTATTGCAAGGCGTGCACTCTTCACCACGCCTTGCCTTTTGACGAATGCATTCAGGGCACCATTGACTTTGTTTCCGGCAGCGACACGCCTATCCACATCTAAATCACATCTTCCATCCCGGCTGAAAGCACTCCCCAAGTATACAATTTCATTTACCTGTTCTAGACATTCCCGATTTACCCATATTTCACATTTCGTTCTCTCTTCGTCCTTTTCAAATACCAGAACCTTAGTTTTACTAGCATTCAAACGGAGACCTTTAATTTCACATTCCTCTTTCATACACGTGAGTAATGCCTGCAGTTCTGCTTCTGATGTTGCAATAAGCACTGCATCATCAGCATACAGCAGACAATTAACTTTAATTACACCCAATTTCACACCCAAACAGCTATTTTTCAGCTTCTGTAAACAGCTGTCGAGATACAGTATGAACAGCCAGGAAGACATGACACAACCATGTTTTACGCCCGCTTGGACGCTAAACATGGGTGACAGGTCATGCCCTACCCGCACACAGGCTTTACAGTCATAGTAAAGTGACTGCACAGCCCTTAACAATTGACCATCCACACCATATCCCGGCGACAGTTCCCACATTTTCTTCCTTATAACCTTATCAAATGCTTTCCCCAGATCCACAAAAGCACAGAAAATCCCCTGGTTAACACTCAGAAGCTTTTCCGTGATCATGCGGAGAGAAAACATTTGATCCGTGCATCCTCTTCCAGCTCTAAATCCGCATTGTGCCTCCCATAAGAATTTTTCCGATTTCTCTTGCATCCTACGTGTCATAACCTTCGAGTAAACTTTACTTGCTAAACTGGTCAAGCTGATCGCCCGATAGCACCCGCAGTCAAAATGTGAACCTTTACCTTTATATAAAGGCACAATGACCGCGGATCGCCAATCATCCGGGACATCTCCCGTCCGCCAGCACAAATTGCACAGCAGATGAAAGATGTCCCAGACGCGAGGCCCACCGTACTTGACCATTTCAGCAGTAACTCTGTCTAGTCCCGCAGCCTTACCACATTTCAAACTTCGAATCGCACGTTCAATCTCTTTCATGCTGATGACCTCAGTGTCATCGAGGTCCGTGTCTGGCGTGCCAGTCACGGCGTCACCCCCGGATCCTTCACTAAGATCATGACACGCATACATTTCTCTATAAAATTCACTCCATCGCTGCATGACGTCCGGTTTTTCTGAGAGGACGTCATTGGTTCTCGAAAGCACTTTGTTCATTCTTAAGGCTGTCGCACCACTCCCGGACCTTCCAACCTCTTTCCAGAAGAGTTTGGAGTTTTCCTTAAAGTTCTGCGACAACCTCTCGTCCGCTTCTATTCTACACCTTTCACGTACTTCCTCAATCAATGTTTTCGCATGAACTTTCTGCAGCTTATATCTTTGTTTCATCTTCTCTCTCATATGCTTATCGTTACTAGAGGCCAAGTAGTCTAACCATGCCTTTATCTTCTTTTTTACAGCTTCTCTCACTTCATCATTCCACCATGCATCCCTTCTTTTACTACTACCTCTTTTTGTCGTTCCACATACCTCTTCCGCTGCACTTACCATTCCATCCCTAAGGTTCTGCCATGTTCTCTCCACACATTCTTTCCTGCCATCGATGGTGTCAAGCTTTTCGGGTACCCTCGTGTAATATTTGTCCCTAGTATCCGCTTTCTGAAGCTTCCAGCTTCGGATGCGACAGACCGACTGTGGTTCCGTTACTGCCGTCCGGTAGCCCCAACCCGCGAACAAACCCTTAAATCTAGTAATTACTAGATAATGATCAGCACCCCTGAACACTCGTGTATCTATCACCTGTTTTCGCAGTCGGTCATGCACCAGGAACAAATCAATCATACTTCTCTCATTCTTTCTTTCTCTAGTGTACATATGGATTTTTCTGTGATTAAACATAGTGTTTGTCACAAGAAGACCCTTTTCCTTGCATACAGCCAGTATAAGCTTGCCAGCATCATTAACCCCTTTATCGCCAAACTTTCCAAGCACCGACTCGTATCTTGGTCGAGCGATACCTACCCATCCATTCAAATCACCACATACAACAGTTCTTTCGTTTCCCCTAACCAAATCTAGAACTTCTCTTACATTCTCCCAACACTCCTCCAGCTCAGCCCGGGACGACGAAGCTACCGGCGCATAAACAGCCAAAAGGAATAACTTCGTCAGTCCCAGTTTAAAGCGAACCCAGAGAAGTCTTGAGTTCACAACCTTGTATTCAGTCATAAGATCAACCGACCGGGACGACAACAGCACCCCCACTCCCTGGCAGGCGTTCTCGCTTTCCGGGACTCCGGACCATATAGCTAACGTCCCGCCGCGGAGCTCTTCAGTACCATTGCCTTTCCGTTTGGTCTCCGACATACACACAACATCTAATTCTCTATCTTTCATTATTTCGATCAACTCATTCGTCTTATCTCTCATGCCCCCTCTAACATTCCACGTACCAACTCTGCACTCCGTCCTCCACCTTCTGCCGTGTCGGGCTGTGCGTAACGGGTGGCAGTCCCCATCGCCGCTTTGCGCGCTGCATTCCACACCAACGGGGACGAGCTAGTGTGCGTCGCCTTGGGGGGACGCCCTAACCCTCGTTTGCATGGGTGCGTAGCTGTGTAGAATTGCAGCCCTGAAAAGGGCTGGCAGGGGTCGCGACGGGCACGCTTCTACAATGACCCCCATATATGTATAATGTATATTTTTTAAAATTATGTACAAAATATAAATAAAATATTCTGTGATAAAAGAACGATTTTTCAACGAAAACCAAAAAACATTTCCACAAATGTAAAAAAGAAGTTTTGTTCAATAAATGACTAATATTATATATAACATATATATATATATATATATATATATATATATATATATATATATATTAGTCATAGTCATATTATATATACATACATAATTTGTTCAATAAATGAATAAATGATACCGAAGAGTTTTTATTTTTACATGGAAATCTATGATACTTATTGTAAGAAATTGTACAATTAAATGAGTTCTTACGATAAGTAAAACTAAAAAAATGTAAAGAAACTAATTTAGTATAAAGAAGGCGATATAGTAGCTATATATACTACGTATGTAGTATAGCTATATGATAAATATTAATAGTTCCAACGGACACCACCAGGGGCAGCACATTCCTCAACTCGGTTTTGGGCTTGAGATTCGTCTCTATTTCAGGTATACAAAAAGTACTCTGTGCACTGCAGAATACATATCTGTACACCGGATGCAAATCATCATAAGTCACATTAAGCTAATTGTACAGTGCACATATTTATACCCTTAAATGCATATTGTTGCCAATTGTCTACATTTATTTTCACGTTATTTTATTCAAAAACCTCGAGCCCCTGTGTTTCCGAACGCTCGTAAATAACCATAGGCAATAAATCATTATTGAAAGAAAAAAGTTGACATTACATTTGGCGGGTAAGTTACTCGTTTTTTGACATTTGAATGTGGTGGGTGATAAAGTTCAGTGTGTTACTAGAAGACATATTTTCTACTGTCGAGCTCCTAATAAAAAAGTAATTCTTCTTATTCTAAAAAAATTACTTCTAATTTGTTATCAGGTAAGCTATCAATGTTTGATGTTGTATTTGAAAGTTATATTAGATACAAGACAGATTTTTAGAAATTACTGTATGTTGCCAAATGTCTACATTATGCGTTTGTTTCGTAAATAATTATAAGCGAGTGTTTTTTGTGTCTGGGTCTTTTAACATAGTTTGCTTTGCTTTATAGGATGTCTAGACGGCTAAAATATGACGATATTGAGGATTTACTTGCACGAATAGAAAATGGAGACATTTCTGAAGACGAAGTAGATATGGGTGATATGAACGAAATTGATTATCACCCGGACCTACAAGATTTAACAAGCGAATTAGAGGACAATAATGATGACGATAAAGAATACAAAAAAAATCCACCTTCGAACATGGAAGAAGGATGGTTGGATCACTTCAATAGTCCAGCTCCAGAACCTTCGAATTGTCAACCACATTCAAGCCTTCTTGGTGTTGCAGCGTGCAGGCAACAAAGTAAAGAACTTATATGGAAAAATCGTAATTTGCAATACAGTGAAGAACGTATACGTTTCACAGGAAATACAGACCTTTATCCTCCACTAGCCGCGCTTGAAACACCATTCCAATTTTTCTCCGAATTTATGAATGAGGATATACTCACTGTTATTGTGGAACAAACAAATTTATACATCACGCAAAAAAATGTATCCAACTGTCCTCCTGTAACTGCTACTGAAATCCGTCAATTTCTAGGTATCATCATATTTATGTCCGTGTATCATCACCCAAATATTAGATCCTACTGGGGTAAATATAGCTTCGATCATATACGACAGACCATGACGGTAAATAGATTTGAGTAAATAAGATCAGTAATACATTTCAATGATAACGCACAGCACAAACCGACTGGACACCCAAACCATGATTGTCTTCATAAAATAAGACCTGTTGTAGTACACTTGAACAAATTGTTCGTGAGTGTGGCACCATTTGACCAAAGGCTCTCTCTAGATGAGCAAATGTGTTCGACTAAGGTAGCTCATTTTATGAAGCAATATTTACCCAACAAACCCCATAAATGGGGTTTTAAGTTGTTTATTTTGTGTTCACTCTCTGGATATGCTTATAGTTTTGAAATATATTCTGGTAAACAAAATGTTGACAACTTATCTGATGAACCTAATATTGGCGTAGTCGGTAATACAGTGATTATATTGTGCCGTTCAATTCCATCAAAAATGAACCATATCATATATTTCGACAATTTCTATACATCCGTTCCTTTACTGTATTACCTATGGACTCAACAAATATATGCATTGAGTACTATTCAACGTAACCGCCTCAGAAAGAATTGCAAATTGCCAGGTGTAAAAGATTTTATGAAAGATTCTATTGCACGAGGAACATATGAGGAGCAAGTAGCTGATTACTAAGGCCTTGATATCTCGGTAACATGCTGGAAAGATAATAAGGTTGTCACATTAGCGTCAACTTATGTAGGCTCCGAACCAGCCGAAACTGTGAATAGATACGACAAGAAACAAAAGAAACAAATTTCCATAGCTTGTCCAAAAATAGTCAAAGATTATAGCGTCCATATGGGAGGAGTTGACCTCATGGATAGTTTTTTGGGTAGGTATAAAATCAGTATAAAAATTCGCAAGTGGTATATTAGATTATTTTATCACATGGTTGATATGGCAGTGATCAATTCTGGGATACTGTATAAGAAAAAATACCCAAATCTTACCTTAGGAGATTACAGATCTGAACTTGCAGAGACTTTATGCTCCTATAAAAAGTACGATGCAAATAAAAGAGGAAGACCCTCAAGCAATAATGTAGAAACGGAGATCGAAGCTAAAAAACACCGAGATCCCGCTAAACCTGTCCCGCCAAAAGATATCCGGACTGATGGTATAGGCCATGATGAAAAAGGTGCAGCGCTAAAAATAGATGCAAACTTCCAGGTTGTAAAGGATTTTCACGGACTGAGTGCGTCAAATGCAAGGTTGCTTTATGTCATAACAAAAATCGCAATTGCTTTGCTGTATTTCATTCATAAATAATAAGGAAATTCCTATACTAATGAATAAAAGTATAATATGACTATTTGCTTACGTCTACAGTAATTTTATCAATAAACGCATATTGTTGCCAAAAGTCTACATAGTATTTTTTCAAAATAAATATTCTATATTATTAGCTGGATTTTTTTATTATTTTTTACGTAACCTGTGACTAATTTCCTATCATATACTATTTTTTTTAGTTCAAAACAAATAATCATGCATTTAAGGGTGTCTCAATTTGAACATAACTCACATTTGTCACTTTACTACACAATTGTGTAAAGTTCTAAATAAAAATTAATTTGTTGTTTAAAAGTAGGTTAATTGGTAGTTTTTGATTACAACAAGATATTAATAAAAATTTAATTAATTAATTAAATAATGGATTTGGGACATGCTACCTCTAAACACTAAAGATTATTTTTTATAAGTTACATGTAATAAAAGAATATACTAAGTCCTGGTTCTCAAGGCACAATGAAAATCATGTTTCATTTAATCATATAACTGACTTTGAAGTTTGAAATGGTTCCTTATCAATATTTACTTTTCTATTAATAAAAGGACCATTAGTAAATAATAAATCTTGAAAATTTTAAAATCTTCAAGTTCCATATTGTTGACCGTATATTTGTAAGAACATAGCTGAATAAATTGTTGCCAGTCCCAAGGTGTTAATAATATAAGTAGGGTCCAGATTAATATGTACTTAAATCCATATTTTTACTTGAAATCGTTTTTGTTCTTAAATATATTTTCTACATAAATTGTGATATTTTGATCAAGAAAATGCAATTTCTATTTTCCATATTTCAAATATAAATCCATATTCCACAAGACATTAAATAAATTTATCCATATCTTCATTATTATATGTTAGATGGATCAGCAGCTCTGTGAAATGCCTAAAAATTAGTTTTAGTTAAACATGACCAAGTTTTCTTGCTACTTAGTGATGCTGCCCCTTGTATGGTAAAAGCTGCAGGTGCCCTACAAGTTTTGTATCCAAAAATTATTCATGTGAAGTGTTTGGCTCATGGTATAAAAAGATAAGCTGAATGCTTAAGGTCTCAGTTTAAAAAGGATGACAGTTTAGTATCAAATGTTAAAAGTAAGAATTTTTTTTGAAAGCACCAAGTAGGATCTCAAAACTTAAAGAGATGTATCCCGACTTTCTTTACCACCAGAGCCAGTGCTCAACCGCTGGGGAACTAGGCGGACAGCAATTGAATACTATGCCCAGTATTACACTTGAAATCAAAACTATTATTTTTGAATTGGAAAATTGCTGATATTTCAATCTCAAAATAACTTCTCCAAGATGACATATATAACGATTTGCTTTACATAAAAAGCAATTATTATTTTTTATCACACCAGATAAAGAAAGGCACTCGAAAATTCTTCCACTTTTTTAAATGATAATTTGAAGATTATCGAAGAATATTGAAATTAAGTTCTGGAATCAGAAGGTCCCTTTGCTGAAGTAGAGAGAAAAATTAATCTGCTAATATCTATTAATCTACTAATATAATCTGACACACGTAGTTATATACTGTAATTCAAATATAATGAAACAGAAGCTAAGTAAAATTGTATTTTTTTGGTTTTTCTTAATAGAGAATCATTTTAATGTTAAATGTCGTCGTAATGTAAAGTGTTGTGTTATCTTTTATTACACATATTTTCTATATTTTAGGATTTTAAGTCCATGTTATATCTGCATATTTTTATATTTTCTATACATGTTAATCCGGGCCCTAATTATACGTGTAGGTAAGTTTTTACGTTTTCTCACAATATTATCTCTAAATATGTGTGTGTCCTTTTATTAAAACTATTAGTTCTATAACTTTGAACTGAGGGAACTTTTTAAGAAGGAAAAACATGCACATGACAATATAAATATTCTTATTTTGCCCATAACAGTTATCTCACCATATGGTCATTTGTTCAATATCTGATCCTGGTACATTTTTAGATGCCCAGTTTAAGATGCTTGAAGATATTTCATTTCCACTCCTTTGATTTATGTTTGTACCTATTATCAGCTTCAATTAAAAGTAAATCTTTTTCTATTTACAGAAGTTGTTTCTCAGGGCCATCCTACATCCCTTTAAGTTTTGCTGAAAATATATCGCAATCGTCACAAGTATGAAGTAGTTTGTAAAGATCGTATATTTGTTCAATATTTAAATTCGGTCCCAAATAACATCTCTTTGATCTCTCACGATTGTAGTGACATTCATACTTTGGGAAAGATGAAATGTGGGGCATAACATGATTCAATAATTTCATGATCTCTTTAGTTCTATGGTTCATGTTTCCCCCTTTTGTCACTTTCAACAATAGATCCCTCTTATCTCAGTCTTAACCACTTGTTGGGAAATATAGAAACATTGTCTTACAGATTGCTGTTGTTATACCATTAACAACAAAAGAATACACTTAAGTATTCGATCCTAACTTAGATTCATCTCCTGATCTCAGTCTTTATCTTGTTGTAGGTTTTGACTGGACACATGATACTATCAATTGCCTCTTAACATTGTAGTCTTTTTCTGGATTCCAATAAAAAGTAAATATCTCTTTCTTATTCTGCTCGGATATTTTAGTACTGCATTTCATGCGGCAATTCGTGCTACATGCAGCACTTTTGTTCATGTTCACTTTTTTCCTGTCTGCTCTATTGTACTTTTATTCCGAACTTTTATTTTTTTGGTAGAATATTATGAATTTGTTGTAAATTATTCTGGCATATAGAACTTGGTAAATCTTGAGATGTGCTTGGAACACCCTCCTCAAGTGCAGCTAAAGGCACAATTTACATAATACAATAAATAAATACAAATAGTAAAGTGCAACTTACGTTCAAAAACAAACTTCTCATCTTTCGTTTTTGATAATTGAGCGGCACAAAAGCATAAATCCAGATCAGATTGTATACCTTTGACTTAAAACACGTTAACGAGTTCGAAAGTATGTAGTTTTTTTAGTTGCATTTAAAAATACTATACCACCAAGTAGATAGTTATTTTTTTGTTTCAATGACATTACAAAGTGAATGTCGAAAAAAATGGACTTAGGATAATACACCTTCGGTATGCAGATATTATTATTTCCTATAATAGTGGGTAATAATTTATAGAAAAGTTGGCCACACAGAAGATTTTAGGTTAAAATTTACAATTGTTATTTTAACGATAAACTTACATCTAGAGTACATTATACACAATGTATTTATTTCATTTAAATGTTACAGACTGCCTAGTAACCAATAAAAGTGGTATATTTACGAATGAAAAGACAACCCCGCCATTTTCCTTTCACTATCACTTTTACATCTTAATACAGTACACCGCACCATGTTTTAAATAAAAATGGTTGGAATACTACGTCTTGATTGTTCACAACAAAATATAATATGAAATACTTATCATAAAACACGTAAAACAGTATTTTATACAAAGAATTTATCACGCTACACGTTAGCTGTCAAACTTTATATAACAAAGTGGTTTGCTAAATATTAAAAAACCCGACACGCTCAGCGAAATAAAAAATCTCATCGTTTTTTCTCATTTCTTTACACGACATCGGCGTAAGTTGCTCTTTCTCTTGTGTGACTGCAATAAAAGATATCACTTTGTCTATAGTACAAATTTGTTTTCAAACATTTTGTTTCTGCAGTTATATAGATATATTATAGTTAAATTGTGTAATGTACAATAAACAGTCAAACATATTTCACAACCTTGAAATAATATGTACTTACGTACTAGAACAGCTATCTCAAACAAAAAATGTGCGCTACTCTGTGTTCGCGCGGTTGGTTTTTTTATCATAGAATAGACATAGGTAGAATGATCCGTGGGTAATAGTAGATTATATTGTTAAATAGGTAAATTATATCGAGAACAATATTTAAATTTTGTCATTTATTTTGTATATTTGCTTATTTAATATAATATTACATAATATTATATCACAATTACATTTTAATGATATTTTTATCAAAGTATTTTAAAAAGTATCTATTACAAATATAAAAGAACGTACTAAATGTATGATAACAAAACTTATTAACATAAAATTTAAATTACAAATATATTTATTTAAATTAGAATAAGAGTCGTTCATAAATGCTGGGCACGTGAGAGTTAAAAATTGACGAATTTATTCCCCTTTGACTTTGAAGTGGAAACCTAAAAATAAAAAAAAAGAATAATAAGCACATTTAAACATGAAAAATTTAGCCTAATTATAATAACTTATACATGTTTCTGAAAAAAAAAATATGTGTATAAAAATATATTCGTCCTATACTTAAGTACCCACAGAAATGTCGCATCTGAACATATTAATTTCACAATCTATATACCATGACACGAGATGGCGTCTTAGGAATTTGTTTTATTATTAATCTATAATACTTTTTTATTGATTAATTATCTTATTAACCGATGATAAGTAATTCCTTGGTTTATACTGACATTTCTTGAATTATTAGAATTATCTAAGTACACACGAGGACATATTTTTGTCGAGAGATTTTTTTTTAAATCAACATAATACGTGACAACTCTACAAGCGCCCAGCGAGTGACTGATTAAAGTGCGGTGCATGCACCGCAGTTGAGTGGAACAGAGTAGCTGAATGCAGTGTCGCCTCTAGTACGTAGTACATAATTGCTCAATGTTTCACAACAATATGTTCCTTGACTATGCAAACCGTAGACAGAGAAACCTATTCTCCGTCTACGATGCAAACGCTTTTTGGTACATTGACAGAAAACAGTGTTTAAACATGTTTTTTCGTGAAAATCGCGTCAGTGCAAACGCACGGTAAGAAATGATGCTCTTAAATTAATTATTTCGTATTTAAGTAACAGAACGCTAAACGTTGTTATTAATAGTATGAGTTCTTCTGGGTCGATAGTACAAATGGGCGTGCCTCAGGGCTCAATTCTTGGCCCCTTTCTGTTTCTTGTATATATTAATGACTTACCTTACGTAGTAGGGGATAACCATGATGTAGTATTATTTGCTGATGACACTTCATGAATTTTCAAATTCAAACGACGGTTACTAAATTATGACGAAGTAGATAAGTTAGTCAACAGGTGTAATGTTAATAATTTGCATTTAAATGAAACTAAGTTTAAATCAGAGTTCCCCAAACTTTTTTGTGTCGTAGACCCTTGCCATGTTTTTCCGTGTTGGGTAGACCCCCTACTTACCTGATATTGATTTTCTGTAAATTCCTAACTGTAGTGAAATTTAGTGTTAAAAACTTAAAATAAAAACACATGTTAATTTATACATTTATTAATTGAATTTAAATTAAAACTACTCAAAATAAAATTTTGTACCTGTTATGTAAAATATACGTAACATTAAATAAACATAAAATAAACTATAAATAAAATAACATAAGCAATAAACTATATTTTTAGTGAGAAGGATGAACCTGATGCTTTAATAATAAATTATCAACATTTGCCGTCAATTTTGTAAGGGTTAATCTTAAATCTCCTCGGCTAATGATGCCCAGTCTGTTTCTTTTTTCGTTGGGAGATTGGTAACAGCGCTGAACCCCCTTTCCACTAGGTATGACGATAGAAAGGAAATTAAAAATTTTCTCGCTATATTCCATAATACAGGATAAGTAACGGGCATGTTGATTTGCAGCAAGAATTGCTGATATCCGTTTTTAAACTGCACCTTAAGTTCTTCGTTCGTACTTAGTTCAGTCAGTTCCTCTTGTATTATGACATTCGTTTGTTCTATGTTACCGTATGGATTAATTATCCACGGTGGTATTACCATAGTCAAAATATCCTCAAACCTGGATTCAAAATCTGAATAGAGGGCATTTAAATGTTGAACGTAAGTTGAAACGTCGTCTTCCTGGCAGCTTGTCTGTGATAAACTGGGGATTCGCCCCGTCCAATATTTTGCTTCATTATTTTAACTCTGGCAAGAAAAGCTGATAAGATGGACTTTGTTTTAATCAAATTTATATTGTCGCCTTGTAATTGCAAATTAACCATATTAAATTTTGTAAACAAAACTGTTAAATAGGCGATGTCTGTTTTCCTCTTCATTAAATTTTCTTTTAAAATTTTATCATTAGTATCCAGAAATTCTAAAATAGTCTAAAAAGTGCAAAAAATCTTGTCAAACATAAGCCTTTCGACAGCCAGCGTACTTCAGTGTGAAGGAGTAATTGATGAAAGTGTTCGTCATTTTCTTCACACAACTGCGCAAATAACCGCGTATTCAACGCGTTGCTTCGGATTCGGTTTACTGCATCAATGACTAAACGAAGTGATTCATGCAATCTAACACTCAAATTTTTAGCAACTAAATATTGTCGATGGATGACGCAATGTATTGCTAACACCCCTGACACATTTTTTTTAAATAGCTTATAAATCCACGATAACGTCCAACCATGACAGATGCTCCATCTGTTGCTACTGATATTATATTTGATAAAGGAATTGCTTTTTCAATGAAGTAATCCTTCAAAACATGAAATATTGATTCACCTTTAGTGTCGGTTATCAAAGTTCTTGCGAAGAGCAGTTCTTCGTAGATTTCTTGAATCTTAATAAAACGAACATATGCCAATAATAATGCTGGTAAAGTTAGGTAAAGTTGACTCGTCCAGTTGTATAGAGAAATGGGTCGTTTGCAAATAATTACATAAGAAGCTTTCAATATGAGAACTCATTTCATCAATACGTCTTTCAACAGTATTGTTGCTTAAGGGAATTCTTTTAATGATATCAGATGCTGGTTTGTGTAAAACAATTTTTAAAACCTCTTTAACGGCTGGCAAAATTAACTTCTCTCCGATAGTATGCGGTTTTCCGGATTTTGCTATAAGTAACGAGATATTGTAAGACGCCCGCAAATCATCATCATTTCTTTGTGACGTCGAAGCGAACATTCTGTCCAGTTCGTCTGTTCTGAAGTTTATCGTTGAGTGTTTGAAAGTATTTCAAATCTTTCTCTGTTTTATCAGGGTGACATCTTCTCAGATGATCTTGCAGTTTAGATAGTTTCATAGCGTCATTGCCCAAAACTTTGTTGCATAAAAGGCACATAATCAATTGTTTGTCCGACAATGATGGAATGAAGCCAAATTTCAAATAATCGACACTGTACTGTCTACATTTCTTTTAAGATTCGGACATGGCATCAGTCATCTTTGGGCAAAATTAAATTATTTAAATAAGACAGACAATCCAGCAGCTGTATATTAAAAATATTTTTTGATTTTTCCGAAAACATTCCATAATTCGAACATCTTCTTGCAACAATTAGCTCGAATTACGGAGATTGCACTGTAATTATAATACCGATTGTTAAAACTTTCAAAAAGAAACTATTGAGGAGTACTCGTGTAATTTTGCATGATTGAATATTAAACTACTAATAACTAAAGTCATGATTGGCGTAATTTATCTATCTTTGCTAACTACGAGTACAAAACTAAATTTTAATAAAAAATAATGTACTTAGTTTTCTCCAGCACTCTCAAACAAAATAACACTGACTCACTATAATATGTGTGATATACTATCTGTTTATATTTTTTAAAATATTTTCTTAACACTTTCCTTTTCAAGATTTAGAAAACGAATAAACGTATTTGTCCCACATTCGTATTTATAGAGTGACGAATTGAACAAGTCAGTGCAAGGTAGCGAAGCTCTGAGACTGCGACTCTCAGGTTTTTACAAGTTCAAAATGTATTGCGACCACAAAGCGAATACCAACATCCTACAACTTACACAATTTTATAAACATATATAATAAATTCTTTACTTCATAGGTACTTTTAAAAATAATGTACATGTTTTGATATTATAAGATAGTATGATGTAAGTAAATACGTACAGTGTATGTGTTGAGATCCACCATCGTGGACCCGCATTTTCATTTCATGGACCCCCAAACTTTTTTCGCTGACGTAGACCCCTAGGGGTCGATATAGACCACTTTAGGAATCACTGGTCTAAATGCATGAAATTCGTATCTTTGAATGTCAAACATGTTAATACTAATGTAATTTTAAATGGGGAGGAGCTGAGTCTTGTTGATAGCACCATTTTTTTTGGAATTACACTAAACGCGAAGCTTCAATGGGGCCTCAGCTGCTGTAAAAATATAAGAACTCTTACCAGTGTTGAGACAGCTAGACTAGTTTATGTTAGCTAATTCCATAGCATAATATCGTATGGTATTTTGCTATGGGGACACGCGACCAGTGCTGCCAACTTGACGGGTATCCCGTTAGATTTGACGGGACAGCGAGGTTGGCAACGGGAAAAAATTGTGTTTAACGGCTAACGTATATTTTAACGAGACATCAAAAATTTGTGTTGTTTTAGATTTGTTTTCGAAATAAAAAAATTGGAAATGGCAAAAATTAAATTATAATTTTATTCATTTTTTTTAGTTTCGAAATACGAAAAAATGTGCAATACAATGAATGATTGACACTTGTCTACCGTAGTTGACTAGATTTGACGGGATTATAGTGTTCTCTACAACGGGAGCAAGATTTTGATGATGGCAACACTCAGTGTTGCCGTTTTAGCGACTTTCTCGCTAAATCTAGCGGATTTTAACTACGTTTAGCGGAAAAAAAATATCGTTTTAGCGAGAAATAGTTCTTTAGCGACTTCTAGCGACATTTGGACTTTTGAGATGGCGACTTTTTTTTATAAAGTAATTCATTTCAAATAAGTCATTTGTCGTATGTCCATTTTTATAATGTACCGTTGGTAGCACTATATTATATATAATATAATTTCACGGGAATTCCCGAACATAAACTAACAATTCAATGACGTTCATTCACTTTCATCTGTTTCGACATACAAAACTGCAGCTGGAGTAAACATATTCAAAGATTTATGTAATTTTGCAATAATAATATTATCACTACCGCACTCAAATGCATAATTTGAATTCGTATTTGGTGCTATGAATGTAGTTAAAAGCAAACTGCGAAACAAGCTATTAGAAAAAACTTTAAATTCCATTCTTCTGATTAGAAATCAGATAAAGATTAAAAAAATAATTGCGCAACGTATGATATTCCTAAAGATGTTGTCAACTAATTCAGTAAAGACAAACTAAAGATAGGAACTGGAAACATTGGCGAAGCTTCAAATTTAGCTGAAGTTCTTTTTTAAGATCTGGATTCATACTTCGCTAAAAATTTTGAAATTAAGTTACACGGTACACGAACGTTCTGACCTAATCGTTTTTTTTTATTTTTAATAAAATGACTAATGTTTAAACGTGGTTTAAGGATTTATTATTTATTTTGCACATGAATAATTTTTGTTTTGGTTGTCATGTCATTAACCTACACTATAAATAACTGATTTAAGTATATGAAATAGAGTCCGCTCCAGGTATATAATCAAAGGTCCACTCTGTTTATGGTTTTTCTGAATTTATAGATTTAGATTTTCGGTATTCATTGTATAACCATTTGGCAAGATTTTTCAGTTAGCCCAATGGTAGCACGAAAATGTACCTAGGGACATTAAAATTTGTAGAACTGCAACCCTGGCAACACTGCCCTGCCCACGTCTACCGCAATGCAATCTACATAATACATAGGGTATGTTCCGAAATACAACGCAGTGTACTGTCGAATGCAAATGACGTAACATTTGTAGACGTGGGTCGTTACGTCATTTTCAAGAAACGTAACGAAACCAGTGACTTCATCGGCGTCACATGTTTCGAAACTAGTGATTTTTGTAACTGGCTACTTTTATTCGGCTACTGTGATTGTTTGCATAAATATCACCACCAACTATACAGTTACACACGAAACGAAAATCACAATCCGTGTTTGTAGCTATACAGTAACTGTTTTCTGTTAAATCAATAAATTAACTTCCCTTCATACTTTATTCAGGTTTAGGACAGACTGCATTAAATGTATTTATGATTGATTTGCGTTTACTATGACACTAATATTTTCATAAAATTATTAATGCATGTATGTTTACAAGTCAATTTGATTGTATATACAATGATTATTGATATTTACAGTTTATTTACACTTTTTCAACGTTTTCACTGTCATTTGTTTTTGCACTTTTATTTACACTGTACAATTAATTTGTTTGTTTGTTTGGCTATTTACACATAGTTTTTAAGTTTTATAATATTATAAACATTTAAATTTTTTATACTCATTTTTTAGTTATATTTTAATTTTATGAATAAACGAGTTCATGACTCCGTCAAAAATGTTTTAAAAATTATTTTAGTTAAATGTGACTCGCTTCCCGGAATCACAAACCGTTAAATATCTACAAACAGAGATTACTCTATTTTATTGTTTATGTCTATAGTCTTACGTATGAAAATTAAACGTACAATAAAACTGTTACTTACGATGGTTTGTTTATTGTTGTATGCCACATGTGCGCTTTGCGCTCGAGCGACCGACAGTCGACTCCCGCAATAATCACGGGTAACAGTAATCATAATCACGCATTTACAAAAATCACTACTTGTAACATGACTCGAAACTAGTGATTCGGTTACACGCCGCGTAGCCAGTTACTGTATCTAGTGACGTGAAATAACGCCCACGTCTAATTCATTTGACACTTTATTATACTAGCGTGCCGCCGCCATATTGTGTCGGATATCCGGCCATAATAAAACAATTTTTAATTGTGTTTGCCGAATGAAGCATGCCAGAATGTGTTTCTATTTATTCAAATACAAACAATTATAGAATAATTGATGGTATATCCATTAGGAGGATATAATGATTTTTGGAGAACAAAATGACAAAATAATCGCCAACACTTTTCCAAATGGCGCAAAAGTATGACGTCATATACTGTCAAATGTTTTGGAACGAATCAACAGTATAGCGTAGACGTCGGTCGTTACGTCATTTTCAAGAAACGTAACGGAACCAGTGACTTGGTCGGCGTCACATGTTTCAAAACTAGTGATTTTTGTAACTGGCTATTTTTGTTCGGCTACTGTGATTGTTTGCATAAATATCACCACCAAATATACAGTTACACACGAAACGAAAACAAATTTAATCACAATCTGTACTTGTAGCTATGCAGTAACTGTATACTGTTAAATCAATAAATTAACTTCCCTTCATACTTTATTCAGGTTTAGATAGGTTTAGTATGACTGCAATAAATGTATTTATGGTTGATTCGCGTTTACTATGACACTAAGATTTTCATAAAATTATTAATGCAGGCAAGTCAATTTGATTGTTTATACAATGATTATTGATATTTACAGTTTATTTACACTTTTTCAACGTTTTCACTATCATTTGTTTTTGCACTTTTATTTACACTGTACAATTAATTTGTTTGTTTGGCTATTTACACACAGTTTTAAAGTTTTATAATATTATAAACATTTAAATTTTTTGTATTTATTTTTAGTTTTATTTTGATTTTATGAATAAACGAGTTCATGACTCCGTCAAAAATGTTTTAAAAATTATTTTACTTAAAGTTCAATGTGACCCCGCTTCCCGGAATCGACCGTTGAAATTACTTTCAAACAGAGATTACTCTATTTTACTGTCTATGTATATAGTCTTACGTATGAAAATTAAACGTACAATAAAACTGTTACTTACGATGGTTTGTTTATTGTTGTATGCCACATGTGCGCTTTGCGCTCGAGCGACCGACAGTCGACTCCCGCAATAATCACGGGTAACAGTAATCTTAATCACGCATTTACAAAAATCACTACTTGTAACATGACTCGAAACTAGTGATTCGGTTACATGCCGCGTAGCCAGTTACTGTATCTAGTGACGTGAAATAACGCCCACGTCTAGTATAGCGTCGATTCATGACGTCATTTGCATTGGACAGTACACTGTGTTGTATTTCGGAACATACCCATATTTTATCTATGAATGCAATATGCTGCATGTCTGATGTCTGCATTTTATATTTGTAAAAACTCCGGTTTATTGATAAAAAAGTGAATTTAACTATATTAAAGCTACAGGAAACAGGAATGGCCTTTAGTGAAGTTTGTAGAATTTGTTTACGCGTTAATGTACGCTTATGTGTACTAAAGAAGACTAGTCTCCGAAACTTGTACAAAATATTGACGAACTGTTTGGTAAGTTGTTAACATTTTTTAATATTGCAAATTGGAATTGCGGTAATTTGTTGTTGTCGACGGAGAAATACATCATAACTTCCCTGATGTAAAACGCGATAGATCAGAGCTAGGCTAAGGTGCAGCGTTAAATATAGTGCTACCAGACAAATGCAACCAGAACCTGAAAAACAACAATTAGCCTGAAATCCTACTACGTACTAGAAGAGATACCGAGACTTATTTGTTTGCAACACACGTTAGAGCCCGCGGGTCTATTATGAGGAAAATGCCGCTGCCCTTCTTACTGCAGTTGTACTGCAATTATAGTGCAGTCCTTATGAGATTAAATAATCTCATTATTAGTCGACCGAACCCACCTCAAACTCACTTCATACTCCAATTGATATTAAATTAAAAAGGTTAAAACTGCTAGGCGATGTATATTGTTATTAACCTCCATTTGAAACAAAGTGACAGTTGTCTAATAGAAGGATGTGGAGCTTAAACTCAAGAAAGTAGTAAGTTCAGATCTGCTATTTGATAATTGTAAATGACTCCTAGTTACGTGTGGCTAAGATGGAGTAATTTTGGAGCAGGCCCAGTTCCGTATTAGTGACACTGACGTCGCTGCGTATTCCCGATCTTAGCCTTGAAGCTGTTAATAAGTTCAATAAAACTCAACTAAAGCAATACTAAAGAATAATAAACATAGACAGTACTCTCACAGCCGTAAGCCGGCTACAGCCGTAGTGTTATATTATTATGCATGCCTGGAATGTTACAATCACACTACGGTTATTACCGTAATCTGCTATAGCCGTACCGTATTTAATAAATATTTGACGGGTTCAAAATATGATGCTACGGATATTGCTGTATATGAATATATTGCTGTATATAAATGCTATTTTCAAAATAAAACCAAAATATATAAGAAAACTTATAATTTATTGTATCACATAATGAAATATTCGGAAACAGTCATTTTTCATGGAAATTATCCCTATTATATATAGAACTATAGCATAAAAACAAAAGTACAATAATTCAGTAACAAAACACCAATTCTAAGGAAACCTCTAGTCAGCCTCTAAGTAAATAGATAATAATTTACCTAAAACTTAGTCTTCCTGCTGATTACTTGCATGCAAAATGTGCCAATCTTCGAAACATTCCAGGCACAAAGGTGTTCTTTTCACACATCCCTTGCAGATGTATTTAGTTTCTTTTCGTTATTTATTTTAGTGCATAATTTGCAATTCAAAAATTTGAATTTTCTTTTACTGCCATCAGAGTTCGTTGGAAGTGGCATCACGACTGGCCAGTGACCTTTCATTGCTGTGATATATTCCATAACATTTTGCCTGAATCTTCGGCTGTTGTACACACTATCTTTTCTTAACACATCTGGACTCTTTACATTATCAGAAATTTGACACATTTATTTTATCAATTGATCTCTGAACTTAATGGACTTATATTTACCATTCTTTTTCACTTATTTTTTATACAAATAATATGCGTTCTAGACAGCTATGTCGAGGCAATGAAAAGTAACCCTTTTATACAATCTTAGACTTTTACGGGGGGATGAATAATATGAGATCATCTGATCGACTCTATCTACTCCCCCCCCCCATAAAATAGTTGTAAGCAGCTACTTCAGCGGGTTTAGTTGCTACTTTGCCATATCAGTTTGACACTTGTGCTAGCTTTGGGTGATCCTGGGTAGAAATTGTAAAAACCGGTCTTTTATCTCTCCACATCGAAACATAAATTTGGCTTTTGCGAAACCATGATGACCTTTGAACAAATATGGTTCCAACAGTTTCAGCACGATATTTTGAGTTTTCTTTCCTGTTTCTAAATTATCTTTACCATGGTACATCATCATATCAAGGACATAACCGTCAGTAGTTGTGAGGACATAGAATTTTATACCATACCTTGCTTTTTTGATTTTATGTATTGTCTAAAGTATATTCTACCCCCAAAATAGAATAAGAGATTCGTCTATGGACAATTTTCTTAAACATGTTAATACTAATGTAATTTTAAATGGGGAGGAGCTGAGTCTTGATGCACCAGGCTGTTCCACCTCCAAAGACTGAAGAAAAACATCCATGTTGTTAGGCAGCAAATTATCACTAGCTGTTTGTGCACCAGGCTGTTCCACCTCCGAAGACTGAAGTAAACATCCATGTCGTTAGGCAGCAAATTATCACTAGCTGTTTGTGCACCAGGCTGTTCGACCTCCGAAGACTGAAGAAAAACATCCATGTCGTTAGGCAGCAAATTATCACTAGCTGTTTGTGCACTAGGCTGTTCTACCTCCGAAGACTGAAGAAAAACATCCATGTCGTTAGGCAGCAAATTATCACTAGCTGTTTGTGCACCAGGCTGTTCCACCTCCAAAGACTGAAGAAAAATATCCATGTCGTTAGGCAGCAAATTATCACTAGCTGTTTGTGCACCAGGCTGTTCCACCTCCAGATACTGAAGTGCTGTATTAACTGCAGTTATATCTTCTTGAGTTAGCAGAGATGGACTTACCGGTGCATTACTGTCGTTGCTAGCTAAAAAATAAGAAAGATGGCGTGCTGAGATTCCATTGAACCCGATTTCATCCTCGGAAGATTCTGACTGAGCAGATGGACGATAATCTTCGTGAGAACCATGCTCTCCCTCGTGATCGTGGTACGGGTCTTCGATACCACTGGTTTCCGGCGTTGAAACATCTTCCAGAAGACGACTGATGCGATCTGTATCCATCTAAAACAAAATATGATCATTCATGTTACACATCTGTATAGGCACCTTTGCAATAGATTTATCAGTTTACATATTCTTGTTTGCTAGTCTCAGTGATCTAACAAACCGTTTTTTGTACAAATAACAATCAAAATACTCACGTTAGTTCATAAATTTAGGCAAGAAAAAATGGCGCGAAAATTGACGAACACACCGTTCCCAATCGGCGCGTGGCGCGACACTACTCAAACCGTTGCATAGAATCTTTATAAAATATAGACTAACCACGGGTATGACCGTAGTGTGCGGGCGTGGGTACCCTAGAAAACGCACACGCTCTTATATTTTCAATGTTTGATTTTATGAGTTCTAATGCTTCTGAACAAATGAGAAATTAATGTGATACGACAGTAAAAACGGTTTTCCTTGTTCCTCTATACGAAACTTCACTGCGCTTACCGTACGTTAGTCCGAAAGAATTAAAACTTTTATGGTGATGACATCGAAAAATCTACTGCTAATGCAGTGCATCCTGCATTGTGTTAACCTAGTTTAGTCATATCTTCTATTTATTTGTTTATTTTCTTTTTGTGTTCACTTGGTTTAACTTTACATTGATAAAAGCTTATGTTATTGTTATATATCACAGATTGTGATAAATCGTTATGAATGTGGGGCGAAATAAGTTAAGAAATAATGTTAGTTAAGTCAACCAGTTTGTCATTAGTTTTGCTACCAAGCACAATACACATATTTACCTAAATTGCAGTGTTCTATTGGATCTAAGAGTTAACGTGACATAAGACTGCTGCTTTGTAATAGTTTTGTACTATGCCACCTTCATTATTGTGTTATTGTTTATGATCCAAGCCTATTTAAAAAAAATTGAGAAGAATGTAAAGAAAGTTTAGAATGCATGTATCTGTTTTTGTTTTAATATACTGAAAAGGGTTAGGATTTCACCTTATTTCGTCAGTAATGGCATTTTAAATATATTCAATAGTACCAAGTTAAAATATGCCTGCTTTCTGCACACTGCATCACGCAGTCTCCAAGATATTTGTATGATAAGATAGCCGTCGAAAAAAAAAAGTTTGCATTCAGTCAGAGAAAATTGTCATAGGGTTCCACTAGGATTAGAATCGCTGGAGCCAGGGGATGTTTTAAATTTGCTGCTGCTAAAATTTGGAACGACTTGCCACCACCAGTCGGGTCTACCCTATTTCCGTCTACCTTCCGATAAAGATGGCCCAAGTGGCTTATCAAAAACAGTCCCTGGCTCTATGTAGCTCTGATACCCCTTCAAATTAGATAACATTTTTATATGTATTTTAGCAACTATAATTTATTAATTGTTTTATTTTTATTTATTTATCGTTGATATGTGTGATTCATCAATTGCCTAAGACCCTGTATGAATTATGCGCAAAGGCTGTGGCAGAATAGCAGGAGTAATGGGTTTCCTGTTACAACTGAATCACAGACCGTTTTGTCACAACTAATTATTGAGCTGCATATTTAAATTTTAACATTGTATTTTTTATATCAAATAAACCTTTTTATTTTTTTATTTATGAAGCATTACATCTTAATACTCAGGGTGACATTGCATCTGTAGCCTTTGCTTGAAGTTTGTTGTTGTTTGTTTGTTTGGTGCTTATGGGCTGTGGTAGCCACTTACCATCAGGTGGATTGTAAGTTTATTTGTTACTTCAATGTTAAAACAAAATGATGTTGAAGAAGAGAGTTGTGGTGGCCAGTATATTTTATTACAAAATTGTATAATTAGTTTTCCATATTTATGACAAACTTTCATATTTTCAGGTGGATGAAGATGAGGAGCCCATAATTGTCTGTCTCATCTGTCATGCAAGACTCATTAGATGCAGAATGTTACAACAACAGGCTATTGAGTCAAATGCAGTTCTGGTGCAGTTGCTTGCAGGAGGGTCCATGGTATTATCCATTCCATCCATTAAAATCTATAAAAGTCTGTCACAGATTGCTTAATAGGAGGGATTTTGCCAAATTTGCCATGCTTGGCAGGTCAGGAATGCAGTATATATTAGTCTGAGTTTTTATCAGGAAGATGCTGTTGCCCAACTCCTGTTTCTGTTGTCCTCTGTTGCCTCTTACGATATCCATCCCGTGGGTAGGTATATAGGGTAATGGATATCCTTAAACCATCATTACAATGCCTGCGGAATAATACTTTTCTGATGAATAAAAGTTCACTGCTTGATGGGTCGTTCCCATTTTAATGAAATATTTGCCTTAATTATCACTTGGCAGGCATCTTAATGATCACAAATCTATACCAGCTATCACAAATCATGTGTCATACTATACTACACGTTATTTTAATGTAGTAGAACGGTATATTTCTGTATTTGTTCAAGGAGTCTCTAGTAACACCAGTTCACAAGAGTGAAGATGACAAGGATATCAACAACTACAGACCAATTTCGATAAAAAGCTATAGATATTTAAGAGCTATAGAAAAACTTAGAGAAACTTAAAGAGGCTCATAAGTTTCCTCACTAAGTTTCACATCTTATAAAGTTTGGCTTTCAGGCAGGAAATTCGACTGAAGATGCTGTAGAAGCCCTTACATCTGTAGTTGTTGATAGTCTTTATAAAATTCATATTGCCTCGCGGTGTTTATTGATCTTAAAAAGGCATTTGACATGATGTACCTCCATTCTGTTAGAGTTAGAAAATTGTGGGATTCGAGATGTGCTCAGGGAGAATATTACACACACACACTACACATACACACACTACACGTTCACTACACACACACACACACACACACACACACACACACACACACACACACACACACACACACACACACACACACACACACACACACACACACACACACACACACACACACACACACACACACACACACACACACACACACACACACACACACACACACACACACACACACACACACACACACACACACACACACACACACACGCACGCACGCACGCACGCACGCACGCACGCACGCACGCACGCACGCACGCACGCACGCACACACGCACGCACGCACGCACGCACGCACGCACGCACGCACGCACGCACGCACGCACACGCACACACACGCGCACTCTTCAAACACTTTTTCTACATCCAAAATAAATATGTTGTTTACGCTCAGCGTTAAATTTAGTATATGCTTTTGTAAATTTTATGATATTGTTATGTGAATAAGTCAACTAGCGCCATCTAGTGTCAGGAGCGAGAGCGGGGTGGGCTTTGCAGAGAATGACATCGCGGATCTCTCGACCGACAGCGCCGCCCGAAGAACTAAGTTTCTAGAAAATCTATACTCGATTTCTCGGTACCTTGCGCGTGTTTACTTGAACATTCCGGATGTTTTGCTGATTTGAATAAATAGGTGGCGCAAGATGCGATCGAGACAGAGTTGAACTCAGCGACACAAGCGACGCTTCGGAGCGAAATTAAGTGAATTAGTGTGTTTAATTATTAGTGTTTTAACTTTAATTTGTGTAAAGTAAATTAAAGTGTTAATTTAGGTAATTTTATCGGCAATTTTTATTGTCACGAACCTCAAGCTCGTAACAATTGGTGTCAGAAGTGGGATAAAATAATGCCGATTTTACCTAAGGAGGAAACGGAGGGTGTCCGTACCCGAAGTCAACGCCAGCAGGAGACGGACCAGAGGAGATTTGGTGGTGCAACGCCGCAGATGTCTGAGGGCCAGCCGCCGGCCACGGAAGCCGGTCCGTCAGCAGCTTCTACGTCTGTGGCACCTGACTTAGGTGCTCTGATGGTGATGCTGCAGGAGCAGGCTCGCCGACAGGAGGAGCAGGCCCGTCAGTTGAAAGAGCAGCTGCAGAACGGACAAGAGGAACAGGCCCGCCGGCAGGAGGAACAGGCCCGTCAGCTGGCGGAACAGGCTCGTCGGTCGGAAGAGCAGATGCTCCTCATGAAGGACCTTCACGCTACCTTTGGGAAAGAGATAAGGCAGGTGAAGGATAGGGTTGCTCAACACGACAACCGCCTGTCGGAAGCTGAAACCCGAATCGAAGAACATGAAACCCGAATCAACCATGTGAACAATCGGGTTGACAACGTGATGGCTGACGTGAAGAACTTTGCAGATATAGCCAAACCTCTGCACAAGCTAACCGAGGAGAAGCGACATTTCTGCTGGGATGAAAGTTGCAATATCGCATTCCAGGAGCTCAAGGACCGTCTGTGCAAAACACCTATTTTGGGATACCCTGACGCAAGCAAAGAATTTATAGTTGACACAGACGCAAGTGATATAGGACTTGGCGGTGTGCTGTCTCAACGGAGTGGTGACCAAGAGGTCGTGATAGCGTACTTCAGCAAGTCGTTGTCAAAACCGGAAAGGAACTATTGTGTCACAAGACGCGAATTGCTCGCTGTGGTAAAGTCGTTGCAGCATTTTAGCAAATATCTTCTGGGACGAAAGTTTCACTTACGAACTGACCATGCTGCACTAAAATGGCTATTGCAGTTTAAAAACCCAGAAGGACAAGTTGCGAGGTGGATTGAACTACTGCAGGAATACGACTTTGAGATCGAACATCGCAGCGGGAAATCTCATGGCAACGCAGATGCATTGTCCAGAAGACCTTGTCCTGAAGATTGCAAACATTGTACTAGGCAAGAGAGTAAGGAAGTGGTATCCGTAAGGATGCTCAGGGCAGACCACCTCAGCAACGAGTGGAAGGACAGCTTACTACATGCACAGCAGGAAGATCCGGACATCAAGCCGATTCTGGAATGGATAAAGGCCAGTGCCCCCAAGCCCAAGTGGAGTGACGTCTCAGCGATGAGTTTGACCACTAAAAGCTATTGGGCCCAGTGGGACAGCTTGCTGCTTCAGGATGGAGTTCTGTGTCGTAAATGGGAAAACGTTCGGGGAGACAGCTGTCATTTGCAAATGGTTGTCCCTAAAGCTAAAGTACCGGATGTTCTACAGCTGTACCATAATGATTGTTCAGGAGGCCATCTGGGAGTTAAACGAACTCTACTGAAGATCCGAGAACGGTTTTACTGGGTCCACTGTCGAAACGATGTCGAGGACTGGTGTCGCAAATGTACAAGTTGTGCGGCTGTAAAGGGACCTCAGACTCGTAGTAGAGGTGTATTGAAGTTGTACAGTGTGGGTGCACCATGGGAGAGAATAGCCATTGACGTGGCGGGGCCGTTTCCGGAGAGTGAAAGCGGTAACAAGTATTTCATGGTTGTGATGGATTACTTCACTAAGTGGCCAGAAGTCTTCGCCATTCCAAATCAAGAAGCTTCAACAGTTGCAGATAAACTAGTTCATGAAGTCTTCTGTCGTTTTGGAGTACCTTTAGAGATTCACAGCGATCAAGGAAGGAATTTTGAGTCTCAAATATTCCAGGAAACTTGCCGAGTTATGGGTACTCATAAAACAAGAACGACTTCTTATCACCCGCAATCTGATGGAATGGTGGAACGATTTAATCAGACATTGGAGAGGTACCTAGCAAAAGTTGTAGACAATCGGCAACGAGATTGGGACAAGCACATACAACCGTTTTTGTTGTCATATCGAAGTTCTGTTCACGAAAGTACAGCAGTGACACCAGCTTTCGCAAACTTTGGAAGAGAATTACGGCTGCCTGCAGACCTGATCACTGGGATACCACCTGATGCCCCACGCAGTGTAACCGATTATGCATATGACTTGCGGAACAAAATGAATGACATTTATGAGCACGTCAGACAATCGGGCCAGCAAACGTCTGAGAAAATGAAAACCCGGTATGACCGCAAAATGAACAATAAAGGGTTCAACGAAGGTTCATTAGTGTGGTTGCACAATCCAGTCCGCAGCAAAGGGAAATCTCCTAAGCTTCAAGCCAAATGGGACGGCCCGTACCGGATTGTAACCAGGATCAACGATGTGACCTACCGGATACAGAAAGGCGCAAGAGGGACTCCTAAGATCGTCCATGTGGATCGCTTGGCGCGTTATTATGGGACCGATAATGCTCGGGACGAGCATGTCTTAGGAGGGGGCAGTGTTATGTGAATAAGTCAACTAGCGCCATCTAGTGTCAGGAGCGAGAGCGGGGTGGGCTTTGCAGAGAATGACATCGCGGATCTCTCGACCGACAGCGCCGCCCGAAGAACTAAGTTTCTAGAAAATCTATACTCGATTTCTCGGTACCTTGCGCGTGTTTACTTGAACATTCCGGATGTTTTGCTGATTTGAATAAATAGGTGGCGCAAGATGCGATCGAGACAGAGTTGAACTCAGCGACACAAGCGACGCTTCGGAGCGAAATTAAGTGAATTAGTGTGTTTAATTATTAGTGTTTTAACTTTAATTTGTGTAAAGTAAATTAAAGTGTTAATTTAGGTAATTTTATCGGCAATTTTTATTGTCACGAACCTCAAGCTCGTAACAATATGGAAGAGGGGCTTACTTCTGATACGGACGCATTTCGCGTTCCAAAGAAGAAGTTTACCATTGTATATTGTACTTTTTTATGAATAAAACCTTATGTCCTTCAATTCAGCTTACTTTATTGTAGGAACAATGTTCTATATTTTATGAATTACAGTAAGTGAAGTACTTATTTTTACAAAAATAATTATCAAACTATACTGTTATGTATTACTCTATTGTATATAAACGAAATATTATCTATAGGTGATAAATATTATTAGTAGGGCCCGGATTAATATGTATATATAATATCAAAATATGTACATTTAATATGGACTTAAAATCCTAAAATATGGAAAAAATATGTGTAATAAAAGATAACGACATTGTACATTAAAACGATTTCCTATTAAGAAAAAACAAAAAAAATACGATTTTACTTAGCTTAGGTTCATTATTATTTAAATTACAGTATATAATTACGTGTTTCCTTAAATTTTCTGTTTGGACGAAATAATGCTTTATTCTAGCTGAATGATTTTTCATCATAGGATGTGATTGGAGCTTATTTAAATTTGCAGAATTCTGCAAGTGAGTAGGGCACATCTATGGTGCCTTCTAATGTTCCACACAGCATGCTGTTGATTTTCTTTAGGATCCTTTCCTAAAGAAAATCAACAGCATGCTGTGTGGAAATCCTTTGTTTTTTTTTCAGTACATAGAGTAATTTTTGCCTCGCTACTTCAGCAACGGGACCTTCTGATTCTAAAAATATTTTCGATAGTCATCAAATTATCATTTAGAGAAGTGGAAGAATTTTCGAGTGCCTTTATATGGTATGATAAAAAGCAATAATTAGTGTTTATGTACATAAAGCAAATAGTTACGTAGGGTAATCTTGGAGAAGTTCTTTTGAGATTGAAATATCAGCAGCTTTATTCTCCAATTCAAAGATAATCATTTTGATTTCAGTGTAATACTGGGCATAGTATTCATTTGCTCTCAGCTAAGTTCCCCAGCGGTTCAGCACTGGCTCTAGCGGTAAAGAAATGTCGGGATACCAACTCTTTAAATTTTAAGATCCTGATTGCTGCTTTCAAAAACTTTTTCTTTACGTTTCATACTAAACTGTCAGCCTTTTTAAACTGAGACCTTATTCATTCAGCAAATCTATTCATACCATGAGCCAAGCACTTCATATGAATAATTTTTGGATACAAAACTTGTAGGGAATCTACAGCTTTTACCATACAAGGAGCAGCATCACTAAGTAGCAAGACAACTTGGTCATGTTTAACTCCATAAGGCCACAAAACTCTCATTGCATCATTAAAAAGCTTTACTGACGTTTGGTGGTTGCATTAAAGAAGTTCTTCACACGCCAATAAAAAGGATTTGCTGGCATTTTCGTCATCTAAAACTAATTTTTAGTCATTTCACATACCTTCTCATCAACCTAACATAAAATAATGAAGATATGGATAAATTTATTTAATTTCTTGTGGAATATGGATTTATACTTGAAATATGGAAAAATATGGAAAATAGAAATTGCATTTTCTTGATCAAAATATCATAATATATGTAGAAAACATATTCAAGAACAAAAACCATTTCAATTAAAAATATGGATTTACATATTAATCCGGGCCCTAATTATTAGTAAACTTTTGTCCATTTATTGTATTTGTGAATCTGAATGGAAAAATTGTTGAGTCTCGATTCTAATTAATTTCTAAACTATCTACATTTTTATTTAAATTTATTCGGAACTCACTTTTGTTCGATTTTTGTTATTATTTGAAGTTGTTGTCAGGAAGATGCATCTGCGGGATAGTATGGGGTAGTATGGATTCTTTTACGCCACTACTACATTGGCTTCTCTTATGTATAAAAAGTTTGGTTTCAGTCAATACCAAAACCACATGAGGCTAGAGATGAGATTCAATTCACACCAATTAATCATATAGATATCCGGCCAGTAGAGTGTGATTTAGAAAATAATTGTAAGGGCGACATTTGTAGCCTTGACTCTGTTAAAGTTGAGGAAGAGACAATCAAAAATGAGAATTTCAAATTTGAAGTAAACTGGAGTCATGAAACAGGTAAGATATGTACACATTTTGTGATATTATTAAATTGAGATACAATTTACCTAATGGCAAGTGGTTACTGTAGCCCGTGGACACAAAATAAAGAGGACTTCATGTGCAATGTACTTATTTGCCTTTGCCTAAATTCAAATTGCATGTAAAAAGCACTCGCATGGATAAGGAAAATAACAAATTAAATAATAATTTAAAAGATAAGCATACATGGGACATCATAATGAGCATTCTTAGACATTTTATTTTACCTATGTGTAAATATATTTATAAATGTTTTGACCCTGTATAAATGCAGCCAGTATATAACACTAAGATGTATTAACTTCATAGGAATTAATGATACACTTACATCTTTGCCAATTTCTTAACCCATATGGACTCTTCCATCCTCCTGTTACCTATTTCTATCGTCAAACAGCACTGCTGTGTGCCAGTTTGAAGAGCAGGGTATTTTTGAAACGCTCGCAAAATCGAAAATAGACGATAGTATTAAGGATAGCTTTGATGATGAGACAAAAATAAAATCGATCCCGATGCAAATAAAGTAATTTTTTACAACATTTAATTAGCATTATTCACGCTCTGTCATATTAGTATAGCTAAATGAAACGATAAATTCATAAAAAAATTATGAAAATACCTAAACATAAAACCAGCAGTGAAACATAAATACTTGAAATCAGCTGATACATAGGCTGCACTAAAAGTATCGGGAACGGAATATTTCCGCTGTTCCTGTCATATTAAAATCTTTATAATTGAAAACTCCTTGGTTTTAAAAATCGAATACCATTTATATATCTAAAAAAAGATTCTCGGTCTTGTCTCAAGGTTTTGTCAAACTTGTTTAGTCATTGAGAAAATGGAATTGACTCGAGAAAATTCAAAAGCGATGATTTATTATGCCTTTCGAAGTGGTTTAACACAAAAACAGTGTGTTGACCGGATGATTTCTGCATTTGGTGATGAAGCCCCATCCAAAACCACAATTTATCGCTGGTTTGCTGAATTGCAACGTGGACGTGTCAAGCTCAGTGGTGATCCCCGTCAAGGTCGTCCAAAAACTGCAGTCACCCAAGAAAACGTTGATGCTGTGCGTAAGCTGATTGAGGAAGATCGACATGTGACATACCGCGAAATTCAGGCAACTTTAGACATTGGCATGAGTCAAATACAAATAATCTTGCATGAACCATTATGTGTAAAAAAGTTGTTTTCCCGATGGATACCGCATTCGCTCTGTGAAGAGCAAAAAGCGGCTCACGTTACTTGGTGCGTCAGAACTCTCGAAGGATTCCACGCAGGATCCTCAACAACATCGTATCAAGTGACGAATCCTGGATATACGCGTACGAACCCGAAACAAAAAACCAGTCACGAGTTTGGGTGTTCGAGAATGAGTTAAAGCCAACAAAAATTGTTCGTTCACGGAGTGTTGCAAAAAAAAAATGGTGGCCACGTTTGTCTCCAAAACCGGCCATGTTACGACTATTCCTCTTGAGGGACAAAGAACGGTTAATGCAGAATGGTATGCTAGCATTTGTTTTCCACAGGTCGTTTCTGAACTCCGTAAAGAGAACTGCAACCGCCGCATCATCCTCCATCACGAGAATGCGAGTTCTCACACCGCACACAGAACAAAAGGGTTTTTAGAGCAAGAAAACATAGAATTATTAGATTATCCGCCGTACAGCCCCGACCTAAGCCCTAATGATTTTTATACTTTCCCTAAAATAAAGAATAAATTGCGTGAACAGAGATTTTCATCACCTGAAGAAGCTGTGGACGCCTACAAAACGGGCATTTTGGAGACCCCAACTTCCGAATGGAATGGTTGCGTCAATGATTAGTTCCGTCGTATGGAAAAATGTGTCAAATTTTGCGGAAAATATTCCGAAAAGCAATAAATACATTTTTAAATAGTAGTGTCACTTCCTTGATTCTCGAAATTTTCAGTGCCGCCCTTGTAAAGGGTCAAAAAACGCGCGGACGCTGAACTCTTTTTATCGAGCTCGGTACGAAATAATACATTAGGTGTTACTGTATTTACGCTCACTCTACCCTTCACTTTCGTACACATTGCGGCGTTGCCCAACCGAAATTTCACAATAAAACTTGGAATTAATTTTAATAATTTTGACTTACCTCTTTTTAAATTCAAAGTATTGGATGGATTAAAAAAGGATAGTCAATTAAAATAAAGTAAAAAGAATTATTTTTTAGATTAATTGTGATAGATAAGTTAACTATCGATTATTATTGCAATTGATTTTAACTGTTAAATTATTTTTAATTATTATTTTCTTGTACAAAATCAAAGATAACGATGAAATTTGGTTATAGTTGTGTGCGTACCCAATTAGGTATAGCTTGCGCCACGAATGATGAAACTACGCAGAAGCGTAAAACAGGTGTCAGTGCGGTGCGGTATGAGGTACGGGGAAGCGAAACCATAGCAATGGACGACGCACTATCCCCGCGGCGCGTAGTGTCCCCCTGCGTCCCGTCGCCCGCGCATATTCTTGTGTCGTCTTGTGTACTATCGATATCGAAAGTGTTAACGACTACCTGTTGAAAATGTAAATAAAGTACTTAATAAATTTTTCAAAAAACCTGGCACTTACGACTTAAATATTGATATCGGTATTAAGAGTATTAAATACTTTATGAGATTTGTAGAAATTAGGAAGATCTATTGAAAGATGACTGTAATCATGTAAGATAAAAGAGAGGTTCAACTAGTCCCGGAAAAAAACTACATGTTTCTTCATAAATTTAAGTATATATTTTAAATGAAAAAAATATACAATAACAGCATTAAACACAGTATTTAATAAGCTTTCTAACAGTGTATTACACTTTATACATTAACATAAAAAAAGTTATTAACAATAAAATCACGTTTGTCATCTTGAGACAAAACAACAATTACAAATACAAAATATTTTACTTCTTTAACTAAGTGTACATAGAATACAGAATATTATTTAGCAGCAATTAAAACCTAACGATGATATATAAAAAATCGTTCCGTTTTCGTGGAGACTTTGATGTGTAGTTATAATGTCTACCTTTGACTTTTTACATATTAAAATGTCATAATACAATTTGCATTTTTCTGCTTGATTGTACATGCGCAGTGGACGCTAAGTAATATCATCATTCGTGGCGCGACCTATACGTTTATTAATGTCAATATCATTTTTGTAGTAACGAACTGTTGTTGCGTCGGGGTACAATTGATTGTATAATTGTAATTAAAAAAATGACAACTGTAACTTTTAAATTCCATATGAAGACTAGTCGTAAATATAACAAAACTTATAAAATTAAAGTTTGGGATGTCGTAACGGTTTAATGATCTGTGGAATGGTTGAAATGCTAACCGCAGAGACACATGAAGGTATAGCACGCGTCACGTAAAAAGAACGCTGGAAGAAAGTGGTGGGAGTGTGTTTGCGCGTGGGTACAGTCACGTGGATACTACGCGGGAAGCAAAGCTCAACTGATGAACCAATAGCGCATCGGTAAACATGCGGCGCGTGGCTCACCCGCCCCGCGCCCTACCTCATACCACCAAGTAGACCGATAAATCGCCTATCCGCAGCTTGACCGCCAGCGTTCTTTTTACGTGACGCGTACTATAGCGATGGGATTTTGTTCATTATAGTTTTAGAGACAGTTCCGTGTTGACGTGCGCGTGAGCGACAGTTTCATGGTTTTGTTTATGAAATTGTTGTAACGTTTTGTGTTTCTTGTTTTGTTTTAATAATGACTAACGCGTACGTTTATAGTGCTCGTGGATACGGTGACATGTTAATGTGCCTTGGAAAAACTCGCGGGAATGCTTCGCGTGCATTATGAATTTACAATTTTATAAAGTATCGTTAAATTGTTAAGGCGCCGGGATGGAACAAGTGTGTCATACTGGACACTTCACAAGGTGGTAAAGTGTAACCGAATGCTCCCACACAAAGTGTAAGCTTTAGTTCCCGACTAAGTGCAAGTTTTCTACCGATGGTTAATAGACTAGGAACAACGTGTGCTTGGTTTCATTGAGCACGTCATCTGGAAGAACGAGTCGACATTTACCTGATACGGCCTGTGGTACCGAAGAAATACACCACGTGTATTCCAAGGTTAAACCGCACGCTGTTCGACAAACCGAGCACCAAACCCAATGGTCAACGTATGGGCGGGTTTATTTAATGATTTAGATCGGCAAGCTGTTTCATACTTATTTTTTTAATAACTTAGTACTGATCTGATCTGAATAGGTACATAACTGAAAACATCAGAGTAATTAACATACCTACACGATAGATAATTTGCAAACCCGTAACATTAATTGCTATGCAGATGACAGCACTGGTGATGCTCTTTACACCGGCCGAGCCAATATTTCTCGGGAAAACGTATCTGAGTGCCGGTACAAACTTGTGTCTGAAGTCGAGTCTCTGTTGGACAGAGACACAAGTTTGCGCGTTAACCGCTAAAAGGAACCCTTTTGTCGTATCCCCTCAGTTTCAAGGCACTCTCCTTGTTGCCTCAGCCAGTATCGGAATACTCGGCGTCGACATATCGAGTGACGTGCAGTTTCGTGGTCATTTGGAAGGGAAGGCCAAATTGGCCTCTAAAAAGCTTGGCGTGCTCAGCAGAGCGGGACAGTATTTCATGCCGGCACACCGCCTGCAACTTTACAAGGCTGGAGCTCTCCAGTGCCAGCTCCTTCCACTTGACCGCATCCAGCGCAGAGCGTCTCGAATCGTCGACGACCGAGTGCTTTCCGATCGGCTCGCTTCTGCAGCTGCGAAGAGATGTTGCCTCTTTTTGCGTATTTTATCGCATCGATCACGGGGAGTGCTCTACAGGTTCGGCCGCACATGAAACCTACTGTTCCCATCAGCCAAATGCATCCCTTTGCATTTTCTTTCGCATATACCATGGAGAGTGCTCTGAGGAATTGTTCGGATTAATCCCAGCCGCCAAATTTCGTAAACGCACTACGCGGAAAACGTCCCGATACCGTCCACACCATCTGGATGCTTGGCCGTCCACCACTGTACGTTTCAAAAGGAGTTTTCTTCCGCGTACAACCTCTCTGTGGAATAGTTTACCACCGGCGATTTTTCCGGACCGATACGACCAGGGGACCTTCAAGAAAAGAGCTTACTCCTTCCTAAAGAGCCGGTAACGCACCTGCAATTCCCCTGGTGTTGCGGTTGATCATGGGCGGCGGTAGTCACTTAACATCAGGTGAGCCACATGCTCGTTTGCCCCCTCTTCTATAAAAAAAAGAAAAAAAAGTAAATTTTTCATAAGCGGGGAATTGAGTCCATTTGGTTTGTTTAACCTGTGAATTCGAATTATTAAGTATATAAATAAAAAAAGTAGTTTTATGTTTAGGTATTTTCATGATTTTTTTATGAAATTATCGTTTCATTTAGCTGTACTAACATGATGGGGGGTGAATAAAGCTAATTAAACCTTGAGAGTACAGGTAGAGTCAGTATAATCACAGGCTGTGGGGCATTGCATCTTAGTTGTCAGAGGTGACAACGCTATGTAGCCTTTTATGTTTGAAGTTAGCTGCAGGCAGTCCATGGACTGCAGTACCCACTTACCATCAGGTTGATCGGCTACATACCATAAGGTGGATTGTTAGTTTGTTTGTCTCTTCATACTAAAAAAATATATAGAGAAAATGTGCTGAAGACATCCTTCTACTGGCAATCACTCACCTACTAAAAACAAGTTGTGTCTGAACACTCACTAAATGAGGTGTATGAATCATGATCATCATTACAGCCCTTCACAAGTCCATAGATGAACAAAGGCCTCCCCCGAGGATTATTACGTCACGTTGGAAGAACCTTTCTTCTCTATCGGTTATCAGTTCTTTGGCCTATTGCCACTTCAGGTTATTACACATAGCTTATGAAACATGCAGTATGGTTATGAAAGTGGGTGGCTCAGGCCCATAAGCTGTTTGATGGACTGTAATGATCTAGTCGCTTGGAAAGAATATCAGTTTTTATTTTATATATTGAGTCAGAACCTGTTTCATTCTAGATACTGCTGAAAAACAAGAAGACTTGGAGATCGATGCTTTTGAAGATCGACATAAGAATTCGCAGAATGACTTGCCATTAATTACATTAGGTTCAAAAAGTAAAACAGATGACGTTGACATAGGTAAAATAATTTATTTAAAAAAAACCTTATCAAAAAATAAAAATAAAACACCACATTAAAAATTTCTCTTGCACCATGTAGTTGGAGATGTACTGTACATACAAAATTCTGTTCCTTTAATACACTTGAACAAACCAAAGGATTGTTTTTGACACAAATGAACCAAAATGATTATTTGTAGGCCATACAATTATGTTGTTTTAATTGAAATTAAAACTGAATTCGTCGGTGGTGACCCAAAGTGTTATTAAGATAAAACAGGAAAGGGGATTTACTAATTTGTTGTTAGGGCTACTAACGTCTGAGAAAGTTGTTGTAAGTACATCTGCTAATCGTGAGATCCTGGGTTAGGCCAAAATCAGTTAATGGGTTTTGCTGTCAAGAAATTTTCAATAGCAGCCCGGAGCTAGGAAATAGGCAGTGTTTCAACCCCGTGCCTCGGAAAGCATGTAAAGCCGTTGTTTCTACGCCTGATCTCTCTTCAGTCGTGTTGGATTACCGTCCCATCGGACTTAGAGAGAGTGGGAATAGAAAGTGTAAAAAGATGACGATTACATACTAGTAAGTAGTTAATAAATATTATCTCATAAAGTTTGCAAACTTTGCTTTAAGCTTAGTGCACTCAATCTCATTTTATTAACTGCTTCTTCCATTTCGTTTTCGAGGCATAGTAGTATTAGTATATATACATTAAATGAAGGTAAACTGAAAAAAAATCTGTTTTTGTCAAAGTTACCACGTAAATATATAATAAACAATTAATAACATGACATAAAACTGCAACAACTCACCGATTTCTAGCTCACTAAATACAAAATATTTCAAAATTAAATTACATTTAATCATATGTGCCAATTTAGTCGATAACTTCTTGCCATCTTGTAGGTTGTGACCTCAGACGAAATAAAAACTCAAGACAGAGCGCTGTCAACAATGTAGTGAGGTCGGTTTGGTAAACATGTGTGCAGTGTGCACTAAGTGAGTGTTGCCGTGCAGTAAAAACTTATTACCCTAATATATTATTGTCTAAGTACTCAGGATGAGTGGATAAGTAAAAAGATAAGTTGGCAATTTTTAATTTTATACCTCACTTTAAGTAGTATGTAAGTATGTTTATTTCGACTAAGTAGGGGAAATATAAAACAATAGTAATATGAAAGAAACATTGTTTTTATTTTAATAGCCATGTTGGGTAATTTTTTTAAAATATTGGCGTTTACCGTCCACCGTTTTGGAAATTGTTTCCAATTTAGAAATATGGTGGAAACGAATTGATAATTTATTTGTGTAATAAAAATCGTCATCCCTTTAATGTCTTTATTTCGGATGGGGAACCTTAAAAATATAGATTTTTGAAGTGATGATAAAACATGGAAAATCAAAAAATGCATATTTACACTTACATTAATTTTATGATTATTTAAACTAAAATAGAAATAGGTAAATTAACGTTTTACGTTAAGTTTCGCGTCACATTAATAACTTACTGAATAAATGGGGACTACTGTGACGCTTACTAGTGGCATCACTTGTCGAGGTTTTATGTTCCAAGCTTTCATAATAAATAATAAAAATGATTTATTAAAAATTTGCATTTTTATGTTTACTTACGTATGAAATGTGATTTCACCCTGTTTTTTATTTCTGTAAGATTGGTTTTTACACCCTTATACAACACAATTCGGCATATTTTCTTTAAAAACTGCGAATTATTATAGCGTGACACTCCGTGCGCTGGAATAGCTCGAATGACAAGGTAAGGCGTAGTTTCGTTATATGTGTGTGCGTGAAACCGTGTATGTACAAGGCGAGGCGTAGTTTTACCGGATTCAGTGCGTTGTTCGGCGGGGCTCTGTCTTGAGTTTTTATTTCGTCTGAGGTAGTGACATAAACATAATTGACACTTCTCAACCAAGCTCTCTCAATTTTTACTGAATGGCTAAAGATGTGTGTGGTCTGGCGTTAGTATGATGAAGTACCACTCCTTTTTTGTTGAATTCTGATTTTTTTTTTGTTTTTTTTTTCAATTTATATATTGAGTCTCATTATTTATTGAGTTACGGTGAGCTCGTGTGGTACCCAAATATCGAGTTTTTTTATATAGCCAGACTTTTTCAAATGTTTAAAACTGTTTTGTGGTCAATATTCAATTCCTCGCTCCACTTTTTCTAAAATGGTATTATATCCGTATGAGGGCGACCAGAGCGAGCTGCATCTTTTACATCAAAATTAACGGACTAAAAATGCTTGAACCAACTTTGTGCTACTCTCTTACTGACACTACATTAGACCCATAAACGTCGTAAATTTTTTCGCAGCTTGAGTCGCATTTTTTCCTTTTTTGTAAAAAGAAAAGCAATTGAAAAATGGCGGGAAAGTGTCAAACGCTGCTGTGTTTTGTATGGTAAGTGTAGAGATTCGGAAACCCATTTTACTGGAAACGAGGCATTCCATCTTAGTCCTCACGGGTGACAACGCATCTGCATTTTGGTTCGTAATCGAGAATAGATGTAGATTTCTATGGGCCACAGCAACCACTTACGATGAGGTGGATAGTGTGCTCGTTTGTCACCCTTATCATAAAAAAGTCGTCTTCGTGAGAGAGGGAAGGTCTCCCTTGTTGACCATGTGCTTGGTTTGGGAGTGGACCCTCTGAAAAAAGTAAACGGTGCACATTTAAAAGTTTTCAGTTCAGTCTCACGATAAAGTCTAGCTGCAGCATTTAGCGTTGCACCTGCATTCCGCGTAAATGAGGTGCATGTTAGCATATTCTTGTATTGCGTACGCAAACATGGTGGCACTAAGAATAAATCGTCTAAAACAGAAATTAAACAGGTCAAATTCAAATCACAAGCAATCAAGTCCAATAAACGAAGTCAAATGTGGTCAGTACGAAATCAACATGAACGAATAGAAAAAGATGCGCAATAAACGAATGAGCGTAATGTGCTGAACTTTATTTTGCGTGTGACAGTGAAAAAGTAGCGTCACTATCTGTCTCGCTCAAACTACGTAAAATTGTTTTATCCTTTGTCATTAACGTCACTATCTATCTCGCTTACACTTTACGTCAACTGGTTTCCTCCGTTTCACTCAAACTAGAATCGTAAGTAACGGTCTTGAGGAAATCCTTGGGGTACACAAAAATCGTTTTAGACAGGTAAGGAAAATTACAACTGGGTTTCTTTAAAAAAATCCGTAATTTAACTAATAGTCTTGCAAGTTCTATACCATTTTGGAATCATTAAATGCGCCAACTTTTAAAGTTATTTGTCAAACTCGTGTAGTACGTTTCAGTACAGTCATTTAAAACTGGGGTAAGTATGAATTTTAAATACATGGTTGGGTAAAAATTACATTTCCTTCTATAAAAGAATTAAAATTTGTAGCAACAGGAGTTATAAGACATTTACAGGATGTAGATTTTATCGATTTTTTTAAATGCCTGTTATTTTTAAAATACATAGATAAGGGGTTTTTTAATTTTTCTGTTAACTATTATGTCTTAACCTATCACCTGACTATATACACATACAAATAGAAAATTAACAATTTTATGCGTGCTTGTAAGGAACGAACCTGGGTTGCTAGCGTACTGTGAAATTTAAGGCAAACCGATAGCCCCTGAGCTACCAGGGTTTGTTTTGAGTCTTTGTATGGCCTACAAATAATTCCTCTATCTTAATCGTCCCGTTAACTTCCACTGCTGGACATGGAAGAATGTCTCCCCATGTAGGAATGATTTGCCTCAGTCGTCATGCTTGGCATAGCATTGATTGCAGAACCAGACGAGCACCTCTGGCAATGTTGCCATACGTGCTCACGTCGGACGTAAACGAGGTGGTTATACCGCCATTTGTCGAAAAACCAAACCCAAAGTCGTCTCTTACGAAACCTACGGGATAAAATGTGAAGATGAATTCTCTTATACCGCACTTACACGCCAACTTCGACTTTACTGAGTGTGTTAAACTAGTTCTGTGTGAAATTCAAAACAGCGATTATAAGAATAGATTATTCTAATACCTCTATCTAGCTATATCCTTAATATCTACCAAAAATACTAGTCGAAATGTATGTACACTCTTTTTGTGTAGGATTCGCACTAGCGATTTTTAGATTAATGTAACACGGTCAGAAGAACGTCATCATTATTATTCGAATTTAGATTCGATACCATTCTTTTCCTCCAAAAATGAATATGAGAGACATTATCCAGAGTAATAAGCTAAAATGATTTCTATCTTGCAACTTTAAATGAGTGTAATTATGTAAAATATTATAATTTCGCTATATCTCCTGGTAAGGCATAAATTCCGTCCGCTGTTAACCGTCTTAAGGTATCTTACGATAAAGATACAAAGTCTTACAATAAATAAAATGTTTGATTCATTTGTATTTCAGAACAACCCTGCGTACAAACAAATATGTTTTTAAAACCGTGTGAGAAAAAGATTAAATCAAATTCTACTGATTGTAACATAAATGATGTTCGTAAGAGAAACCTCGATTTAGAAAGCCCTACTATTAAATCAAAGCCTAAATTGAAAAGAGATACGCAACCAGTTATTAAAAAAGGGAAGTATCCTGCAAAATTTACGAAAAAGAAAATTTTGAAACAGAGTGTAAATATACTTACGAAAAACACATCTGAGGCATCAACAAAATACATTTTTGAATGTGATGATTGTAGTAAAAAATTTTTAACAAAAGATATTCTCGCCGACCATATATCATACAGTCATAAGACGCAAAACGACTCAGATGCAGTTCAGACACAAGTTGAACAAACTCCAGTATCACAACTTACGGATATATATAACTGTGATATTTGCGAATTTAAAACATCTCAAAAACGTTGCATTTTAGCACATCTTAAAACGCACGTAGCTAAGAAAGTGTACTGTTGTAATAATTGTAATTATAAATTTAAAGATATAGGAAATTTCCAAAGGCATGTTCAAATACACACTGGAGAAAAACCTTTTTCGTGTAATATCTGTGAATATAAATGTACAAGAAAAGCTAGTTTGCAACTACACATAAAAAAACACACCGGAGAAAAACCTCTTTCGTGTAATATCTGTAAATATAGATGTATTAGAAAAGGTGATATGCAAAACCATATAAAAATACATTCCGGAGAAAAACCTTTTTCGTGTAACGTCTGTGAATATAGGTGTATTAAAAAAAATCGTTTGCAAACACATATGAGAATACACACTGGAGAAAAACCTTTTTCGTGTAATATCTGTGAATATAGATGTGCAAGAAAACCAGATTTGATAAGCCACTTAAAAATACACACCGAAGAGAAACCTTTTTCGTGTAATATCTGTGAACATAAATTTATTACAAAAAGTATGTTGCTAAGGCATATGGATATACACTCCGGAGAAAAACCTTTTTCGTGTAATATCTGTGAATATAGATGTGCAAGAAAACCAGATTTGATAAGCCACTTAAAAATACACGCCGAAGAGAAACCTTTTTCGTGTAATATCTGTGAACATAAATTTATTACAAAAAGTAAGTTGCTAAGGCATATGGATATACACTCCGGAGAAAAACCTTTTTCGTGTAATATCTGTGAATATAAATTTGCAACAAAAATTCTTTTGATAAGACACATACAAACACATACCGGAGCAAAACCTTTTTCGTGTAATATCTGTGAATTTAAATGTAATAAAAAAGGTAATTTGCAAACACATATGAAAAAACACACCGGAGACAAACCTTTTTCCTGTAATATCTGTGAATATAGATGTGTTACAAAAGGTAATTTGCAGAGGCATTTGAATATACACTCCGAAGAAAAACCTTTTTCGTGTAATATCTGTGAATGTAAATTTGCAACAAAAATTCTTTTGATAACACACATAAAAATACATACCGGAGAAAAACCTTTTTCGTGTAATATCTGTGAATTTAAATGTAATAAAAAAAGTAATTTGCAAACACATATGAAAAAACACACCGGAGAAAAACCTTTTTCGTGTAATATCTGTGAATATAGATGTATTACAAAAGGTAATTTGCAGAGGCATTTGAAAATACACACTGGAGCAAAATCTTCTTCGTGAGGTATCTGGTAAAATATGTACAATAGCTGTAAAAACCCGCTTCGCTACGTTAGTAGTTGTCGAATATTTATTCATCTATCATTATACAAAATACTTTACAGATAGTCATGTACTCTTTGAGTATTCAACCAACTGGAGAGGCCATGCGCGTTAATTCCTAAACAAAAATTCTGTCAACATCAGGGGGCGCAAGAAAAACACACAACTGTATACTTAACTACAAATGCAAAATTAAATCGTGTCACTATAAACGCACACTACAACATTTGTGTTTGTGTTCATCGCGTTTACGCATACCATCGAATTGTCCACGTGTCGATACACTGATAGCGCTGGCTGAATGCGTAAGCAACGCAAGGCGTGGACTATGTCGATATTTTATCGATAAACAAATCACTATAGTCCGCATAAGTTTTTATTTGATTATAAGTAATACATAGATAAATAATACCAAGGTGTTATTTGAAATTAATTTTTTTAAAAGCATTTAAAAATATTCTTCGGAAAAAGCTTATAAATTATTGAAAGAAACTTAATTATTTTGCTACAGGGTTATTTTACATTATGCAGGATAAAATTTAAAATATTTAACATATCGAAATAGGAGGTTTAGTTAACTTATTTTAAAAATCAGATTTATGAAAAGAAAAATCCTATCAGTTTATCATCTTAGATGGTGTTAACCAATAATGATTTCTTAAATTTACGCGAACACTACACATTGAATAAAACTAAATTTACGGATTATATTGCGTTTATTTAACTGATTTTACTTATTTTTAATTCCCGACGTTTCGGGTGCTTTACATCAACCATGGTTATAAAAATGGTTAAAACGTCCATGTGTCCCCCGTGACCATGGTTGCTGTAAAGCACCCGAAACGTCGGGAATTAAAAATAAGTAAAATCAGTTAAATAAACGCGATATAATCCGTAAATTTAGTTTTTTTCAATGGTGTTAACCAAGTTTTTGTTTTTATTTTAAGGCTTCAATCACAAAACCGCTATTTATAAAAAGTTGTTAATTTTGAAGAAATATTAAATGAACTATCTGTAAAATATTTAATAAATTTATTTATTTATTTATTTATTTATTTACACTTTATTGTACTAAAGGTACAAACGGCGGACTTAATGCCATATGGCATTTTCTACCAGCCAACCGGAAAGTTAGTGGGAGATGTGTGTACTGCAGTGGGCTAAGATGAAACCTAAAATTGATAAATTTCACATACCCCCCCCCCCACACACACATCACACACATATATACTCATAGCTCAAACTTAATTATATATACATATATATACATACATACACATACACATACATATATACATATACATACATACACACACATATACACACGTATATACATACAATAGATATAATAGATTAAATGCTATAGATTATTTATATATTTATGTGTCAGATGAACCCAAATAATGTTCCTTTACCTTTGTTTTAAAAATCCACTTGTTGGGGGATTTTCTTATTGCTAGGGGAAGCGCATTCCAGAGTCTTACAGCTGTAACAACGAAAGAGTTTGAGAGGAAACCAGTACGGTGAGAGGGAGTATGGAGCACGAGATTGTTACGAGAGCGAAGATTGCAAGCATGGGAAGAACCCAGGTATTGAAACTTACATTTCAAATACTCTGGGGCCAATGGATCGTTAAGAATAGTGAACAGAGTGCTAAGAATTCTAAGGCTCCTGCGTTGTGGGATATTTAACCACTTAAGTTGAGAGCGATAGAAAGAGACGTGGTCATACTTTCGAAGACCGTAAATGAAACGGATACAGTTGTTGAGAAGCCGATCCAATTTATTGACCAAGTATTTGTCTGCATCTAAGTAACACACATCAGCATAGTCAAACATAGGAAGAATTAGCGATTGAATTAGAAGTTTCTTCGTACATGGCGGTAAGATATTTTTATATCTGTACAATTTTCTCAAAGTAGTACAAACTTTACGGCTAACTTCCTCAACATGACTGCGCCAAGTAAGTGAACAATCCAAGGTTAATCCCAAGTCCCTAACATTGGAGCTGTAAGGAATTACCTCGCCATTATAAATCAGAGGATCGAACGATGTGTGATTAAGTTTACCTAATTGACGTGCACTGCCTAAGACTATAGCTTGGCATTTGCTTGGATTAACAGCAACCCCATACCTTCTTGACCAATTAAGAATCCAGTTAAGATCGGAGTTAATCACGGTTACAGCATTATTTATGGAAGTAGCATCGGCATGAGCATAGAGTTGCAAGTCGTCGGCATACATATGGTAGGAAGAACGAAAATTACAAGTGATCATGTTAATAAATATAGAGAAAAGTAAAGGAGAAAGAATTCCACCTTGCGGAACACCAGTGGTTAATTCACCCCAATCGGACACCATACCATCGACCCGAATTGCCTGCTGGCGACCACGAAGATAGGAGGAGACCCAATTCCGTGCTGATAAGGAAAAACCTATGTAAGACAAGATGGCGATGAGAATATCATGGTCAACGGTATTAAAGGCGTTAGAAAAATCTATTAAAACTAACACCGTCAACTTTCCAAACTCCATGTCATCACGCACATCCTCTGTTATTTTTAAAAGCGTCGTTGTGGTGCTATGTCCAGGTCGAAATCCTGATTGGTGTTGATTCAATAAGTTGCTTTTGGTTAAGTGAGTTTGTATCTGTTTGAGCGCTACAGCTTCTAAGACTTTTGACAAAAACGGCAAAATCGATATAGGCCGGAAGTGATTGAGAGCACTGGGCATAGATATTTTTGGAAGAGGGAGAACAAAAGCCTTCTGCCAGCATAACGGAAACTTCCCAGTAAGCGATGAGCGGTTTATAATGGAGGTTAAAATTGGTACAATATGATCTGAAACATATGATATCATGGTTCCTCCTATGTTGTCATGACCTACTGCCTTTGATTTAAGTTTTTGTAATACTTTTAAAATATCCTTCTCAGTGACAGCAGAAAAAGAGAAAGAATCAGTATGCGGGGATGACATGGAAGAAATATCTGAAATAGTTTTCATTTTAATATGAGATGGGAGACAAGCCGCTGTAGAAAAGTGAGCATTGAGATCATTTAATGAGAAAATATCTGAGATTACTTGTTTTTTAGTTTTACTGAGACCATGAGAGTGAATGAACTTCCATGTCTCCGATTGCGATGAATTAATTAGGAAATCATGAAAATATCGGCGTTTAGCAGACCTCACCACCTGATTGCAGCGATTCCTAGCCTTTTTGAAGGCTTCCCAGTTCTGTACAGTACGGCAAGATTTATATGTGACAAAAGCTCTGTTGCGCCTGTTCATTGCCAGACGTACGTCGCTAGTGATCCACGGTACTGATGGACCTTTGATTTTAACCTCGCGTTCTGGCGCATGTGTATTGAAAATATTCAATAATTTAGAATTAAACTCCATAACCATATCATTAATTGAGTCAGTATTTAATACTGGAGACCAATCAATGGCGGACACATCATTAATTAAGTTATCTCTATTTAATCGAGCATAACTGCGTAACTTTATTGTATGAGGGATACGTTTAGGTGGTTTTAATTTGTATGAGAGAAATAACAAGTCATGGTTCGAAAAACCAGGAGCTGGGTACTGACCATAACTCGCAACTTTATTAGAAGATGTAATAATTAAATCGATCCAAGAATCCGCGGTAGAAAAATTAGAGTGAGTAGCTTTAAGGGGGAGAATGGAGAGGTTGACCGAGTTTATGATGGATCGTAACTTTTGAGAATTAGAGGAGTTTTTTAACAGGTCTGTGTTGAAATCACCCATAATGACTTGATTTGTGTACTCAGAGCAGATGTAATCTAGGATAGATTCCAAAGTGGAAAAATAATTAGTAGAGGGAGGAGAGTAAACGACTCCAAGAATAGCTTTGGCCCCCTTTAACTTAATTTCAAGAAACAGATACTCCATGTCATTAGCCTGTTGATCAAAAGTGGATATTACTTTGAAGGTTATATCACTACGTAGGTAAATAGCGACTCCACCTCCACGCCTTAAAATTCGGTCCTGTCGTACCAGTACAAAGCCTGGTAGACCATATGATGTAGAACATAGATTAGGTTTTAACCAGGTCTCGGACACTAGTATAGCATGGACGAGATCAGCTGAGAAAGTAGCCAATAATTCAGTATAATGACATGGAATACTTTGCGCATTAATATGACATATATTAAGATTAGAGTGAACAAAGTTAATTAATGTATCAGAAATTTGTTGCCTTAGGGCGACCTGAAAGTTATAATCATCATCATCGGAGTGAAAAGACGAGCTCATATCACTTGCTGACACAAAAACTTCATCATCAGACATAGTATATATATAAATTAGGAAAATAAAAAAGTTTTACACTATATAATAGTTGAACAAAGTGGACTTTAAACAGACAGCTGCTTAAAAATAAAATGTGACATTTACCTAGGGCTAAGTATTCCCCAGAAAGATGTTTTGCTGAACTAATGTAAATTGATGGCCGACTTGGCTACACAAAAAAAGCTTTAACTGTTTTAAAACTTAGACTAGAGAGTAACCCTGACAAGAAATTGTATTGTATATTAGTGATAGATGAAATGAAAATAAAACAATTGACAGAGTACTATGCAAGTTCTAAAAGATATTTTGGTTATATACATAATGCCTTTCGCTGCTAGCATGGTATTCCGTAAATTGCTTAATTTTCTTTCCATCCATGACCAAGGTACAATATTTTTTTATCAGGGTTACTCTCCGCTCTCAATTTTAATGCCGTCAGCGCTTCTTGAGTAAACCGTGATCGGCGATCGATGGTCGTATATCACTTTGTCAATGTCTGTGATGCAGGCAAACATGTTCCAAAAGTTTTACGTACATAGCGATAGGCTTTTGGTGAGTAATAGTTGAGTGTTAGGGCAAAGTATTTCTTGCAAACTGGTGAAGCCTGTTTATGCTATTGTTTTTTTATGTCAAGGCATTTTTTCAGTTTAATTTTTCTTAGCCTAAGTGTTGGCTCGTACTCGCAGTGAGAGTAGGACTAGTTCGGGCTATATAAATTTTTTTTTTCGAATTGTTACTTTCGAGACAACTAATGGAATTTTTCCGGAACATCCAGCTTTCTTTTTTCGATGTAGACGATATTGTGCAATCACCACCATCACCCTAAAATATATATATATAATAAATAATTTACTAATTTACTTACGTAAGTCAGAAGATTCAATATATATTATTATTTATTATTTATTTATTTATTTAAGAAATTTATGATTACAAAAATGAATAGTTTTAGTGTAAACATAAACTCATTAGAGTTTTTCCGTACACCATTGCTGTCGACACATTATTATAATTAACACTTTATAATTACATTACATTACATTACCAAAGTTACATTAATATTATTACCAACTTAAATTAGGTGCATTAAATGTGATGTTTCTAATTGACAAACTATTTATGGGTACAAAAATATATAATAGTTTTAGGCGATGAGAGTAAAATCACATGGTGAACTTATTACATTCTGTGAATAATCGTGACACAGGATAATTATAATATATATTTTTATAAATTTATAATAAGATAATATGTTGGTAAAGTAAACCAATAATATAGAACTAGAAGTAAAGTGTTACGAGTATTTAGTAAGAGTTAATTGTATATAAAAAAATTTAGTTTATATTTTATGTTTTTACGTGTAATGACGTCTTTCAAAGATTTCGGTAACTGATTGATTAGATTAGGTATAACATAGTTTAAAGTTCTTTTTCCGTATAAGTTGTTATATCTAGGTAATTGCAGTTTTAGATTATCAGTTCTGCGTGTGGAGTATAATAACTTATCTACCTTTTTAAAATTTCCAGTAAAGTAATTTTCAGTTAGTAATGTTAGTTCAACTTTGTCGTTAATAGGTATAATTTTACAAAATGCAAATAGTTTTCGATAATCATCTTTAAAATTAATTTTGAGATTATTAGGGACTATTTGTTTTAAAATGCGCAGCTGAAGTGTGTATATTTGATCTAGATATGTTTTGTAGGTTCTCCCATAGCTTGACAAGCCATATTGTATAACAGATTTTTGGTAGAGCCATGCTGCAGTTATATTAGTAGTATAGTTGTAGCACGAATGGGTCGGCTCGACCGGGGAAGGACCACGCTCTCACAGAATACCAGCGTGAAATAGTAGCTTAATGCTGCTGTATTTCGTATGGTGAGTGTAGAGAACCGGAGACCCTTTTTACTGGAAACGAGGCATTCCATCTTAGTCCTCACGGGTGACAACGCATCTGCATTTTGATTCGTAATCGAGGATAGATGTAGATGTCTATGGGCCACAGCAACCACTTACCATCAGGTGGACTGTGTGCTCGTTTGTCACCCTATCCTATAAAAAAAAAAAAAAAAGATTCAGCTAAGGATTTATAGAGCATTAAAGAGGTTTTGTAAGGTATTTTTTGTTTGATTAATGTAAATTTTGCTAATATCCCTCTTAATATATCACAAACACGATTTACATGCTCTTTCCAGTTTAGCCGATAGTCAATTATTAGACCAAGATAGGTGTGCTTATTTACAATTTCTATGGCATCGCAATTACAGGCTGTCGAATTGTTAGTATTTTGTATATGAAGGCAGTGATGTGTATGCGCTATTAGTTTAGGTATAAAAGAAAGTATAAGTATATGAATTAAATTGGATAGATTAATGCTTTTGTAAACTTAATAAAATATTTTCAAGTAGAATAATATTGGTGTCAAAGGTAATACTAAAAATATTTCATCTAAATTTAATTACAGCCAATCATTACCTCCCACAAGTTCATAGTTGGTACTGCAGTGTCGGCTAACCTTCTTTTATTGTAAGTTTGGGGTATGAAATATGGTTTTTTCGTTTAATATACAGCAGATCCCCTCCGCAGAGATCGTGATCCTCGGCGACTTTAACGCCCATAACGCCGAATGGCTTGGTTCACGTTTAACCGATCATGCGGGGAGATCTGTTCCATGATTTTGCCTTGGCATATGGTCTGACACAACTGGTTACTTCGCCTACGCGGATTCCAGATCTGTAGGATCATGCACCTTCCCTGTTGACTTTCTGCTGATCTCTCACCCGGACGGATATAAGATTTCCGTCGAATACCCTTTAGGCTCCTCGGACTATTGTATTGTCCGGAGTGAGGTGCCACTCACGCTGAAACCGCAGTTGCATTCTGCAGGCTGCCGCCGTGTTTGGCACTATAGGTATGCCGATTGGGATGGGAAGCGGTCTTTCTTTGCATCCTACCCTTGGGGGCGGGTTTGCTTCTCGCCGGGCGATCCCAACGTTGTTGCGGATTCTGTCGCTGATGTGGTACTTCAGGGTATGGAACTTTTTATTCCTTCCTCTGTAGTGCCCATTAGAGGCAAATCTCAGACATGGTTTGGTCGCTCCTGTAAAATAGCATCATGCTATAAGCAGGAGTGCTACCGAGCCTGGGCTGACACATCAGCGTCCCGGGATGTAAACACCAGCGCTCTAAAAAAGAAGTATAATTCCGCCTCTAGGTCCTTCAAAAGAGTCATTGTCAAGGCAAAGTTAGAGCACATAGGCAAAATTGGCGAGAAACTAGTTCGCCTTCCTTCTGGAACCCGTGCATTCTGTTCTCTCGCCAAGGCTGTCCAGGGGAATTTCGGTCAGCCATCTCTTCCATCTCTGCACAGGGAGTACAACTCACTGGCCCATACCGCAAAGGAAAAAGCCGATCTTCTAGGCTCTTTCTTTGCGTCTAACTCGACTCTCGATGACGGGGGGAGTACGCCGCCGACCATCCCGCGGTGTGAGTGCTCCATACCGGAAGTGCAGTTCACACAGCGTTCGGTTCGCAAAGCACTCCTCTCCCTGGACATCCACAAGTCGAGTGGGCCTGACGGAATCCCCCCAATTGTGCTGAGGACGTGTGCTCCAGAGTTGGCACCGATTTTAACGCGTCTTTTCCGGTACTCCTACCCCCTAGGCGTAGTCCCAAAATCATGGAAGACGGCTTTCGTCCACCCGATCCCTAAAAAAGGCGACCGCTCAGACCCGTCCAACTACCGGCCTATCGCCATCACCTCCTTGTTCTCCAAAACAATGGAGTCCATTGTAAACTGACAGCTCATGATGTACCTTGAGGATCACCAGCTGATTAGTGACCGCCAATACGGTTTTCGCCGTGGACGGTCAGCTGGTGATCTTCTGGTCTACATTACTCACAGATGGGCGGAGGCAGTAGAGTCCAAGGGGGATGCATTGGCTGTTAGTTTGGACATTGCGAAGGCCTTCGATCGGGTTTGGCACAAAGCGCTTCTTTCGAAGCTCCCTTCCTACGGGCTTCCCGAGAAATTGTGCGATTGGATCACCAGCTTTCTTGCAGATCGGAGCATCAAGGTCGTTGTAGACGGTGCAAGCTCCGATTGCAAGCCTATTAATGCTGGTGTTCCACAAGGCTGCGTGCTATCGCCAACGCTGTTTCTTCTGCATATCAATGATATGTTGCAAACCCGTAACATTTATTGCTATGCAGATGACAGTACTGGTGATGCTCTTTACACCGGCCGAGCCAATATTTCTCGGGAAAACGTCTCCGAGTGCCGGGACAAACTTGTGTTTGAAGTCGAGTCTTTGCTGAACAGAGTCTCGGATTGGGGGCGACTAAATCTAGTCCAGTTTAACCCCCAGAAGACACAAGTTTGCGCGTTAACCGCTAAAAAGAACCCCTTTGTTGTATCTCCTCAGTTTCAAGGCACTCCCCTTGTTGCCTCAGCCAGAATCGGAATCCTCGGCGTCGACATATCGAGTGACGTGCAATTTCGTGGTCACTTGGAAGAGAAGGCCAAATTGGCCTCTAAAAAGCTTGGCGTGCTCACCAGAGCGGGACAGTATTTCATGCCGGCACACCGCCTGCAACTTTACAAGGCGCTGGTTCGGCCGCACATGGAATACTATTCCCATCTCTGGGCTGGGGCTCCCCAGTACCAGCTCCTTCCACTTGACCACATCCAGCGCAGAGCGGCTCGAATCGTCGACGACCGAGTGCTTTCCGATCGGCTCGATTCACTGGCACTGCGAAGAGATGTTGCAGCTCTTAGCATTTTCTTTCGCATATACCATGGAGAGTGCTTTGAGGAATTGTTCGGATTAATCCCAGCCGCCAAATTTCGTGAACGCACCACGCGGCAAACGTCCCGATACCATCCACACCATCTGGATGCTTTACGGTCCACCACAGTACGTTTCAAAAGGAGTTATTCTTCTGCGTACAACCTCTCTGTGGAATCGTTTACCACCGGCGATTTTTGCGGACCAATACGTAAATACAAACGAAATAAAAACTACAAATCGGTTCGGCAGAAAAACCCGCATGGTTAATTAACTTATCGATAGCTAAAGTTGTGGCGTTCATTACTATAGTGCAATACTTTCGGTTGCAGTGATACCAGTTTATTTTTATAAAAATTGCACACTTTTGCTGCGAAGAAGCAAGTTTCGTTTTGACTTATTTGGCCTTTATTTTGTATAATATTTTGATAAATACTAGTTATCGATCGTATCGTGTTGAAATTGTGCTGAATATATAAATCATTTAACAAAATCCACTACACATCTATATGTGTAGTGGATTATTAGTCATCACAAACTGATTTAGATGTTAGGAGATATATTTTCGTTAATATATTTAACTTGTGTAAGTAGTAAATTATATTTATTTAAAAATAGATTATTATTCACTTTATGAACTATGATGGCCACACTTGGTATTGGACGAAAATATTCAAAAAGTACGAGTTTTAGTGACAATGATAAAATTACTATAATATTATGTTAAAAATACTCTCAAATGAAAAGTCACATTGTCCTTTTGTATACTTGACGTTTTGATTGTTTTTTTTCATGTAAATACACTGCAATTCGGCATTTTGTCGTAGCTCGATTTATGCCCCATTTACATTCAGCCCTGTTGGGCAGGGAAGTGAGCAGGGCAGTATGTAAACGGGCTACTCGCGCTGACACTGCCGCTGCCGCTGCCACTGTCCGAAATGTCGGTTTTTCGTGCGGAAGTCAAAGGACGGACGGTGCAAGCGGCAGTGAGTGTTCACATTCAGCTCCATCGCTCACTGCGCGACAAGCGCCTGGATGAACGGACGTGCCTGCTGTCCTGTTATTAAATAAATACGATCTACCAAAATGCCTTTCGAGTGGATTAATTAAAATACAATAAAGTTTTTAGAACTGCTGGAATCAGAAAAAACTATATGGGATTTCAACGATAAAAACCACAATTCATCATCTTCTACGAATACGAATTTTCTTTTTGAGTTAACATAGTACCTATGTACATAATTAATTATAAGTTCGTCAAATTTATGATATTAATATATAATTTAGTTTAAGGAATTAATGAACATTGACATTTTATTTCTAAAAATGATTAGTAACTCATATTGATTATTTATTAATTAAAATGTTAAAATAAGTTAAAAGGTAATATTTGCATAATAGCCTGAGATTTTTAAATTATAATTTTATTGTAATTAAAATTACGAATTAATTTATACTGTAGTGTAATTATTAAAATAATAATAGCTTAACTAATCTCATATAATATTTAATATTATTTATGTAACAATAATATAATAATTCAATTAATAATTTATGAACAATTTACTGTATAAGAATTCAAATAGAGTGGATCTGTATAACTATTTAATTGTACTAAATATTTGAATTCAAAAAGAATGTTTGGACCTAACTTTTAAGCAATGCAATAATTTTAAAACGTAACATTGGGTTTGTGTAATTAGCTGTATTTCATATCATTTTTGCATGCCAATTATGGCAAAACATGTCAATTCCACATCATTGATCATCTTATGTACCGTGTTTTTAAGCAAATAAATTTTCTATCTATCTATCTATCTTCTTTTGAACTTGATATCTTTTTAAATTATTAACATAATTTTGTATTGCAAGAAGACACAGCGCGGACGCTGTAATTATTTCGACGTCCGCCACAGTCGAAAGCCGAAAGCGATGTGAGTGGTAGGGCAGAGTGTGAATACACACTTCCCGCGATCCTGCTACGGCAGTATTTAGGGAAGTATTGCCGGCAGCGCGAGGAGCAATGGCAGTGGCTGAATGTAAATGGGGCTTTAGTGGCACGATCATTTCGGAATGACGCACGACGAGAGGCAACTAGTTTTATATAACGGATATGAGTCGGACTCTCGTACCTTTTACAGAGGGGTATGCCTTGCGATACCGTCTCCTTTGGTTTAATACTCAAAGCATGTACTGAATACCTATATTACAATACATTCTTATGCACTACATTTGCTGTCTTGTGTTCTGGTGCATCTGGTGAGTTGACCATGTGAAAAACGGGATTCTCCCTAAATTCATTCCACAATACTGGAACGTTTGACCTTGTTCTTTATTAATAGTTATACTGTAAGCCAATCATAGAGGAAACTGTAACCTTTTAACCTTTTGAGCGTCACGTCAAAAGCGCATTACCGTGTCCTATACGCCAAAGCGAAAAGTACAGTAACAAAAAAATACCTACGAAAAAATAATGTTGCCAAGACTTGATATATCGATATCACCAAATAACTTGATTTTGATGCAATAAATGACTCTTTATAATCTGGTATGTTTTATTTAATCTTGTGCTGTCTTCCATTCTTTTTATATATGTAGGTACCTTGTACATAAATAAAAAACAAACAACAAAAAAATTGTAGAAAACCACAGCACTACTCTTCATCGTGATGACGTCACTGTCACGACTGGACGACAACGGCGTAGCTGACCTTCCTTTTTGAAACTTTTTTGTAGATGTAGCCGTGTTGCACGTTCGGTATCGATTTCGAAATCGATCTAGGTAACCAAAATATACATTTCTTACATAAAAGATGAAATAATATTTACCAATTAGTCTGCCCCCTTTTCCGGTTTTGTGTTTAAGCTGCCTTGTCTAACCATTGTTTACGACCATCTGGAGCTTGTGTGTACTTGTACCCAAGTTCTATGAGTATTTTACGCATAGAAGAAATAGAATACTTGAATCCGTCAATTCTTTCTTTTGCTGTACTCAAAATTAAAAAAACGATGACACTATTTGTTTAATTACACTTTGTCAAAGTCGTCTAACGCAGTTACTGTACAAGGCCGACAGACGCTTTCTCCCGGAGAGCTAACTTCTACCTTTATACACTCTTTTTTTAGGGTTCCGTAGTCAACTAGGAACCCTTATAGTTTCGCCATGTCTGTCTGTCCGTCTGTCCGTCCTCGCTTAATCTCTGTGACCGTTAGCACTAGAAAGCTGAAATTTGATACCAATATGTGTATCAATCACGCCGACAAAGTGGTAAAATAAAAATTGGAATTTTTTTTTTATTAGGGTAGCCCCCCTATATGTAAAGTGGGAAGTAATTTTTTTTTAATTTAAACCCTAACGTGTGATATATTGTTGGAAAGGTATTTAATGAATTTAGTGAAAAAAAATGAATAGGGGTTTACTAAAATCATTTTTGATAATGTCAATAATTTCGGAAATAATCGCTCCAAAAGTAAAAAACAATGTGTCCCTCTAACTTTTGAATCATAAGTTTAGAAAATGTGAAAAGTAGAACTTTATAAGAACTTTCTAGGAAAATCATTTTGAACTTGGATGGAAACAACAGTTTTTGTACAAACTCATAAGTGGGAACACTTATTGTGACGGACGGGAAACTACGGAACCCTACACTGAGCGTGGCCCGACACGTTCTTGGCCGGTTTTGATTTAATTTTGTCGTCCGCTCTAATGCTGAGATCTATAAATCGTACTTTGACTTTGCTCAGACTTTGCTTAGGAAAATCTTAGCTGAGTATATTTTTAGCTTAGCATAATCTTTGATTCCGAATTTATTTAGTTGTATCGGGCTGAGATTAAGCTAAGCATATTATGCAAAGGTTCAGACTGTCAAGAAGTTTATGCATACTTCATTCCACGCATTATGTTATTGATTTTACTGTACAAAGTAAAATAAAATATATATTTAAAGGTCAAAAACAGTCCACATTCCATGTTACTAATACATGAAATTGAAAAAGAGCGTGTTTAAAGAGAGATACAAGTACATTTAATTAATTTTAGTTTGAAATTATGAGAAAGAAGCGGAACGTTTGATTTGCTGTCACACGCGCTGTCAAATCACAATTTCAAATGTGAAGCTTTTGGTTTATATTGATATTGATTATATTGTGTGCATTTTAAGTTTTATATATATTTGAAATTCCTGATCTTTATGTTACGACTGGCTTTTGAACTTGGACTCCCGATCCTACCTACCTATTCGACCTACGCTTCAGTAATTTGGACTCGACGTTCGAATCCAGAATCTTTTCGATTTTCTTTAAACCAAGCTTGTAATTATAACGGACAATATTGAGAGAAGGCTGTGCTTTAGTTTACGGTCGCACGATTTTCGTGATATTTTTAATTTTAATAGGTAGGTAACAGGTCATTGAAGTAAATGCTAGAAGGATTTTCTGCGGAAACTTATAGTTTTCGAAAAATAAATTTTTTAAGTTTTATAGGTTAACTACTAGGAATCGTATAGAACAGTATTGTTTTGGCTTTCGGCCCTTGACATTTACATAATGGGTGCGTTTGGCAGAAAAAAGCGCTAGCAAGCGCTTATAAGCGCTAAAATAGTTTTCGGCCAGGACACGATTGCTATTTCAGTAGCGCTGACACAATCCGCCATTTTGCTTATTTAATTTGTTTGTTTTAAAGTAGAGTTTATAAGTTTTTTTGTGCAATATTAGTTTTAAGTAATATAATGACATGAATAAACATATACATGCTATTAAAAATTCATGATTGGTAAGTTTTTAATATGAATAGTTTACAAACATATATTTAAATTAGGTTAGATTCCCCGGTTAAAATTAACATCGTGTCCTGGAGGAAAATAGCTACTTACGATTTGACAGCGCTTACCGCTTACGATCGCCATTTTGCTTACAAGCGCTTGCTAGCGCTTTTTTCTGCCAAACGCACCCATTGACATTCTAAAGCGTTAGAAAGAGACAACATAATGGTTGCATCTCCTTTTACCGCGTGTTATTTCAGACCTAAAAATTTTTTTGGCTGTATATGGTAAATCTAACTTACCTGCTTGCTGCTTAAAATCTACATATATTGTGTAAGTTTTCTCAAGTTGTTCTGTCATTGTTGTCCAAACTATTCTATTGTTGTAAGTAGATCGCTCTCCTTTTTCATGTAAGCTGTTTTTATTATTCGTTCACGGTGAATGGATCGTGTATTGTTTCCGAACAACAATAAGTAAATTGTAAACGACACTTAAATCTTATTTATGTTCATAATGTGTCCAATTAACTTCAACGAGAAATAAATTTATTGTCCATACTATTTTTATGGCATCACAATGAAGATAGTTAAATATAACTTTTATGCTTGTACTTTATAACATGTCGTAGGATAATATGATGAACAGATATCTAGGGTAATCGCGAAAACACGGCTAGTTAGATGATTGTTCTAATCATTTCGACAGATTCTAAAACCGAATCAGCGCGCCCCGACTCCACGTAGTCTTGTTTGCCCTACCCCTAGAGTGTTTTTGTAAATCCGTAGGCGCGGAGGGAGAGCAGCTCCCGCCCGCCGTAGCAAATATTCCTATTAATTCATAGTGAATAAAGTTCTTAGAAACATTTAGATATCAGTAATATACATATAACTACATAACAAATATATCAAATAATTATAGTCCTTACGAGTATATAAATAGATTACTGAAATTTCTTATATAGTAGTAAACGATACTTAGTATGCATAACGATATCAATCGTTGTAATGGGAATACGTTATTACAGATACAAAGTCAATAAACGCGTTCGCGTATTGGCTCTTTTGTTTTATTTGTGCCTACATAGTTCTCTATATAATATAAATATATATATATATATATATATATATATATATATATATATATATATATATATATATATATATATATATATATATATATATATATAGAGTTCAGCCCAGAACAAAACTGGTGACACGTCAGGTTTGGTAAGAATTGAGTCCGTTGAACGTAGATCAGCCCCAGAATCGAACCCCTGTAAGTAAGAAGGTCGAATGTAAAGCGTCAGACGGGGTAGAGAGAAGATTAGAGCCTCCTCCCCACTTGATTTAAACAAATACCATATTAAATTAATCAATATCAATATTTTATAGGTTAGGATAGATTTTTTAATATATTTCAGAAACTATACGTTTCCGCATCCCCCCTTTTAGGGGGGGTTCACCACTACCCACCCCCCCACTCCCCACCCCCCTCCGCGTGCGACCGTAAACTAAAGCACGACCTGAGAGAATTCTATCTACTTTAGGAAATATAGATAGATTGGGAACTTCAGCAGATATCAATTTTCGGCGCATGCCTAAATACTATGTTCGAAATGAATATACTTAACCAAAAGCCATTTGATTTGTATGACGAAAATGAATTTAAAAGAAGATACTGATTCAATAAACACACATTTTCCCACCATTATGAGTGTAGTAAAAAGAAAATTCGAAGAACTCGGAAGATCCAATACTCAGCACGGATTCAACTACATTATTGGTGCTATTGACTGCACACATATTAAAATAAATAGACCCAGAGGTATCTCCCATTCTGAAATATACCGAAACCGCAAAGGATATTTCTCTATTAATGTACAAGCTATTATAGGCCCAAGTATGGAAATTTTTGATATAGTAACCCGCTGGCCTGACAGTTCACATGACAAGAATATTTAGAAACTCTCAAGCTTATGCTAGATTCGTAAAGGGGAATTTGCAAGGAGTTTTAGTAGGCGCCAGTGGTTATCCATCTCTTCCTTTTCTTTTAACATCTCTTATAACTTCAGTAACAAGAGCAGAAAACCAATACAATTATGTTCAAATAAGAACCCGTAATATAGTTGAGAGGGTTTTTGGGGTATGGAAAAAGAAATTTCCCTGCTTACAGTTGGGCCTACGCTCTAAGCTCACTAATACGAGCAACATAATTGTAGTTTGTGCAGTATTGCACAACATAGGCATACAGTGTGGGGATGCTTATGATGATGGTAACAATGATCATACACCAGAACTTGCAGAAAGACCAAACAATGAAACATCATCCTCTGCAGGTCTAGCATTTCGGCAGTCTATAATAGCACAATTTAACTAAATAATTAGGAAATAAACTTAAGTAAAACAAAACATATTTTATTCATTTATTGCTTTATTTTTTAAATGTTTTCTTTTTCTTTCTTTATTTCTAAAATTTCTAATTCTAAAGCACGTTTTTTTTCTAAAAATTCAGTTTCCTTTAAATATTTTTCTTCATTCCGTCTCCTTTCATCCTCATATCTCTCCTTATTATATTTTAATTCATGTAATATTTGTTCCTGTTTCAGTGCATCAAAAGTTTTCTTCTGTTTTGCTTGTTTTTTTGGGTCAATGTACTGAGCTGACCGGATGGTGCTGGGCTCACCAATGGTAATTGGCATAGGGTTTTCTTTTTTTATGTCTTCTATTACTTCAATCTCTATATTATTATTGTGCTCCTCCACATCAGACACACAAGCTCTCTTTGGGAGCCACATTTGCTCGTCATTATCTAATCCAAGAGTATTATCTAGAAATAGGAATACAATCTAATAAGTGAAATTACAAGTACAAAATTGTGTCATCTTACTGATTAAATAAATACTATTTATTCATTATTGAGATCTTAATTGTACATTTATAATCGGTTATTTAAGCTCCATGTATTACATTATGTACTACATGTGGTACATTATTTTATATTACAAGTGAGTTAAATCAACTATTTTAGTTGTAAAATTATAGAATACTAAATGATTTTACAGACAAAAATCTTGTTAGAACAAGCAAGGCAGTAGTGATTTCTCTTATTCTTTCTCTAAATGTAAAAACTAATCAAGAATATAGCATCCATTCTAACTCCATCTATATCATCTACCAATCAATGTTCATTTGCTCAAATTCAATAAAAACACTATTTGAAATCAATCAAAAATGTTCAACAATCAACAAACAAAAATTTTAAATCTAAAATATCAACATCATGTCGGAATGAAGATTTGATAGTAAATACAAAGAATTAAACTTTCAATATAAGAATTACAACATCAATCTAAAGATTTAATTTAATAGGGCCAAAAGTGCAACAAGACTCGAATTACAGAAGTTTTGTATGATGCAGATGTTGGCTTAAATGTAAATCATTTATCAAACACATTCTTTAGCAATTGTAATGTAAATATATATAAAGTAAATGGTAGTAATAGTAATTGTGTTTTTAATAATTATACTTTAAAAATACAGTTCAAGTTAATATATATATATATATATATATATATATATATATATATATATATATATATATATATATATATATATATATATATATATGTATATATATATATACATATATATATATATATATATATATATATATATACATATATATATATATATATATATATATATATTTAAAGTATTCTAATAAGATGTTACTAATTAAAGTTCTATTGATCTGTATTTATTATTAAGTGTAAATAAATGTTTAATTTTTTTTTATTATAAAATAATATAAATTTTACGTGTGACTTAAATTAAACATAAATACAATAATCGGCTAGTTAAGTCCTGCATGAATATGACTTAATGTGGTTTTAAGTCACCATGTACTATAATAATATTTAAGATGTTATATCATTCAAATTAATAGAGCTAAATGCTAAATAAAAATTATTTATATGACTTATGAGTTAATTATTTAATAGAAATACATATTTGATGCAATTATGTATTATAAAATCCAATCCATTTGTTAGTTTTATTTACTAAAACTGGGAAAACTATACAGTAGGTATGTGGGGCAGATAAAACAATAGGCATATTATTTTAAAAGTTAAAAGTGATTTCATCATTCATCATCATTACAGCCCTTCACAAGTCCACTGCTGAACATAGGCCTCCCCCAAGTAATGCCACAAAGCACGGTCCTGAGCCGCCTGCATCCATCGACTTCCTGCATATCTTACCAGGTCGTCACTCCATCTAGTGGGGGGTCGCCCTACACTACGCCTACCGGTACGAGGCTGCCACTCAAGAACCTTTCTTCCCCATCGGTTATCGGTTCTTCGAGCAATATGGCCGGCCCATTGCCACTTCAGCTTACTAATCCGTTGGGCTATGTCGGTCACTCGGGTTTTACTGCGGATATCCTCATTTCTGAGTCTATCACGCAGAGAAACTCCGAGCATAGCCCTCTCCATAGCTCGCTGAGCGACCTTGAGCGTCCTCATGCGGCCAGCAGTGAAGGACCACGTCTCAGATCCGTAAGTCATCACTGGCAACACGCACTGGTTGTATAATCTAGTTTTTAGAGATTGAGGTATACCTGACGAGAAGATATGTCGTAATTTCCCGAACGCTGCCCAGCCGAGTTGAATCCGTCGATTGACCTCTCGGTCGAAGTTGGACTTACCTAGTCGGACTATTTGTCCCAGGTAAACGTACTCGTCAACAACTTCGACCATAGTGCTCCCAACAACTACCGGCATAGGTGTGACATGGACATTAAACATGATCTTTGTTTTGTCCATGTTCATCTTAAGACCTATCCGTTGGGAGGCACTATTGAGGTCATTGAGCATAGTGCTTAAGTCCTCCAGCGATTCTGCCATAAGGACTATATCGTCGGCAAATCGAAGGTGAGTGATGTACTCGTCATTGATGTTAATACCGTATCCTTTCCAGTCCAGTAGCTTGAAAACGTCTTCCAATGCAGCGGTGAAGAGTTTCGGGGATATAACGTCACCCTGTCTTACACCTCTTCTCTTCTTCCTCTGCAGTTGGATAGGTTTCGAGCTCTGGTTCTGTACTCGGATAGCCATCGTAGCCCTACTGTACAAACACTTCAGCACTTTGATATACCGACAGTCAACTTGGCACCGCTGAAGGGACTGTAGCACCGTCCAAATTTCGATGGAATCAAAGGCTTTCTCATAGTCCACATACGCCAGGCATAGTGGCAGATTGTACTCTTCAGTCTTCTGTACAATCTGCCGCAGGGTATGTATGTGGTCTATGGTACTGAAGCCTTTTCGGAAACCGGCTTGTTCGGGAGGCTGGAAGTCGTTGAGTCTGCGTGCGAGACGATTCGTAATGACTCTCGAAAACAGCACGTAAGAAAAGTGATTTACTAGTCTTTAATTTATCTATAAAACCTAATTACCAGATGAAGTGTCCATTAGGTGTCAGTTAGTCATGGAATATCTTCAAAATGCCTGAACCAATTTTGGCCGTAGAGGATTTTGCAAGGAGTGATCTTGGTTATTTTTTTTATTTTATTATTTTAATTTAAACAGTGTTAATAATGGCAGTTAATTCAAGTTAAACAGTGTACCTACAGGATTTCTAATAAACCCAAATTGGCACTAACGTCACAGGCAAAAGCTAATTAGATTTATAGTAATTTTAAATTATATGATATAACATGATAACACATTTTTATCATGATTAACTTACCAATAGCTAATGTGTCACTGTCAATTTCTACACTGATGGACGGCAAAACATTTGGCATGACAGCTATAACTTGAGACTCCAAAAGTCCCATATCTGGTGGAGTTGGTCCTCCGCCTGTTCTATTCCTTTATTTGTGTAGTATCAGCCTGAGAATGAATAGTAGACAAGTATTATAAATGGTGTCAAATGTCAATGGTCACTGTCAATTTCTACACTGATGGACAGCAAAACATTTGGCATGACAGCTATAACTTGAGACTCCAAAGGTCCCATATCTGGTGGAGTTGGTCCTCCGCCTGTTCTTTTCCTTTATTTGTGTAGTATCAGCCTGAGAATGAATAGTAGACAAGTATTATAAATGGTGTCAAATGTCAATGTTACATGTGGCACAACTCTAAGCTATTATAGGTAAGTATTTAATGTATCTGTAGGAAGAATTTATAATTAAACTTATTTGTGTGCCTCTGTATGTTCGTATAGTATCAGTATGAGACTCGGACTAACACGAAAATTACGCCAAATAACTAAAAACATTTCAAAAATTAAATTATTTAGGTACTTTTACTTACAATTTGTGTGACGTTTGAATTGTTGAACTGCGAGGTAATTTCCTCCCAAGCTTCATTGAGTTATAATGTACTACGTACACATAACTCAATGCCAAGCTTCACTTTTTTTTGTAAGGGAAATACCGTCCCTCTTTCTGTTCTCTATAATATTGATTTTGGCTTGAACCAGTTGTATCAGCAATTGTTTGTCGTACTCCGAGTAAGGCTTTTGTTTCCTTTGTGCGCTTTCCATTTTAGTAGTTTTGTGCTTCGGAGTCCGTAAAAGATTAGCCGTGGTCAGTCGTAAAAGAAGGTACAGAGTCAGTTAAACAAGCCGGGTTGAAAATAGGGATAGGGAAGTATCGTTCTATTTTTAAAAAAGGTAATCTAATTCGAAACAGCAACTGGCGTTGAATAGAATAATTAAAATAAACATAAACCAAAGTTTTTAGGTACGAACGACTTTAGTGTTGCCAGGGACAATTCTAATTTTTCCTTTGGAGTCATTTTTAAAATACATTTTTATCGAAGTAAAAACGCACGCAACCTTCAAAATTATTTTAATATATTATATAAAAAAAATCTGTCATCAATTTTTTCGGTTTTCACATCGTATCACGTTATCATTTATAACAGCATTGATGTTAAATTTTTACGTGAAAGTTTTACGATTTCCTTAATTGCATGAAGTTCTCTCCAACCTGGCATCATTGCAGTTGAGAGAATACGACAAAGTTAAAGAGTTATCAGTTGTACGTAATGTAAAATAATTTTGGACCATTACTTTTGTTAGGGTAATAAATGTCGTCAATTTCGTTGACTCAGGCTTTGCTTAGCGCGCACTCAGCACGACTTCGAAGTTCTATAAATACCGACATTGTCTTAGCTGGAAAGTAGAGTCTGAGCAAAGTCAAAGTACGGTTTATAGATCTCAGCCTAACACTCACACCACATATCTCCGCAGCGAGTTCACGAGAACGGCAGAAATTAACACATTGTAACTTTTCGCGATCTATTTTCATTTAAGTGAAAAATGTTAAAACATTGTTGATAACCACACGTCCTTGTGCTGGTATATAGGTGCCAACAGGCAAAATATTATTTTGAATAAATTCTGCCGTTTTGGTACAAAACATAGGAGTAGCCAATGCGTCACTAAAGAAATTCAGAGAGCGAATGCGCAAAAACAAATTTCTCTTTGATAAATGTACTAAATTATCATTGCACTAATTTGCAGGTATTAGGCGGGTATTAGGTATTAGAATTATATATTAAGTAAGGGTAAGTCGCTCGCGTCCGTAGGCTTTGACCACCTGTTCCTAGGCCCACCCTACACGTGTCCCCCGGGTGGTACTAAATGAGCGACAAGCCGCTACCACAGACTCGGCTCCACGCCGTGGTAGCGGCGTTAAATATACCACACCATTTCGCACCATGAGGAATCGAAATAAAGAAACGGCCCCGAGTTCCCGGCGCCCCTTTAATGGGGCAGGGGTGCGAAGAATCTCCGGGAGGAAAACCGGCGACGAGGTTCGCCACCCGTCACGTTCAGTCTCCCAGAGAGGCGAAAAGTGGATTGCAGAGGCCCGTCTGGCTACGTTGAATGTATGTGGGGCAATGAATGATAAAATGGATAAAGTATGCGATATGATGTATGATAGAGGAATAGATGTGTTATGCGTAAATGAGACGAAAAGGAAGGGGAAGGATGTCACTACACAAGGCATGTATACCGCATACTGGTCTGGTGTAGATGATATCGAGCGGGCATGCCAGGGAGTAGGTACATCCTTTCAGAAAGAATGGGCCAATGTGTGAAAGAGTATGAATGTGTAAGCCCAAGACTGCTATGGATACGAATGAAAGTGGGCTTGAAGAAGTTGTTTGTGTTAGGGGTCTACGCCCCAGACATGTCTAAGCCCACTTATATCCGAGAGCAGTTTTGGGAAATGGTAAGGATGGTGTTAATGAAGTGTAAGGGAAATGAAAATATTATTATGCTAGGAGATTTTAATGGAAGGGTTGGGGTGAGGAGGCTTGGTTATGAAAGGGTATTGGGAACGTTTGGTGATGAAAGTATAAATGAGAATGGTGAAAGTCTCCTCACCGTATGTATGGAAAAGAATCTTTTTGTGACGAACACTTGCTTTCGCCACAAGAGGATTCACATGTATATTTGGGAAAGAGGTGACGATAGAAGCATGATAGATTTCATAATTGTAGATGAAAGATTGAGGGGCGCAGTCGTAGATACGAGGGTTTACCGGGGTTCTAACGTAGGAACGGATCATTATTTAGTTTTATGCCGAATTAATGGTCTATTCAGGCGTTGGCGCCATCGATCGTCTGTGTCTACCACTGCGTTACAGCGTATTAGAACAGAAAGGTTACAAGATGAAAGTGATAAAAACAAGTTCAAATCTAGACTGAAAGAAAATATAAGTGGTTTGGATGAATTATATATGAAGGAGTTAGACTTGGAGAACATATGGCAAAATGTAAAGAAAGGTTTAGTGGATGCAGCTACCGAAGTATGTGGTGTTAGCAGGAGAAAGAATGAAAGGAAAAATAATACGTTATGGTGGGATGATGAGATACGTATGGAAGTTGAAGCTAAGAAGAGAGCATGGCTAGATTTACTAGCAACAAAGGCTGGTAATTCTGGCGGTACGAATGGTGATATTGAAAGAAAAATGGCAGTCTTTAGACATCTTAATAAGAGAGTAAAAGAAGTAGTTGAAAGAAAAAAGCAAGAAAGAACGGATAAGAATGATAGAAGAATATCGGATAACTTCCAGGCAAATATTAAAATGTTCTGGAAACTTGTAAGAACTGCCAGGGGACATTCAAAACAGCCTATGATGAATGCTATAAGAGACGAGAATGGCTATATTCTGAATGATGAAGTTCTGAGTTTAAAGAGATGGAAGGAATATTTTGAAAGCGTGTTTATGAGTGAGGAGACAACGTCTGTACTAAGTGGAGTAGAAACACCGAAAGAAGAGGAAAGAGGTAGCGAGATAAGTATAGATGAAATAATGAAAGCAATGAAAAGCATGAAAGCAGGTAAGGCTGCCGGATATGATAGAGTTTCACTCGAAATGCTAAGGGCTGGAGAGGAAGTGGTGGCAGGCCAGCTGCGCACCTTGTTTAATTTATGCTGGGAAATGAAGCGGGTACCGGTAGACTGGTGCAAAGCCGTAATAGTCCCAGTATATAAAGGAAGAGGGTCGCAGCAGGACTGTAAAAACTACCGTGGCATCAGCCTTCTTAGCATTGTGGGAAAACTGTATGCTAAGGTACTGATTGAAAGGGTCATGAAAGAAACTGATGGAAAAATTTGGAATGTGCAAGCGGGATTTAGAAAGGGAATGGGATGTACAGATCAAGTCTTTTCCATGCGCATGATCGCGGAGAAGTTTCTGGCCAAAAACCAGGAGGTTTTTTTGTGCGTTATGGACTTGGAAAAGGCCTATGACAGAGTGGATAGGGATTTGCTATGGCAAACACTGAACTCATTTGGGTTGAGCGCTAGCTTGATACAGGCATTGGAGTCTCTTTATAGGGACTCTAGTGCTTGTGTTAGGATCAACGGGGTCTACTCGGACTGGTTTGACATCCATAAGGGTGTCAGACAGGGCTGTGTGGCTTCCCCGTGGCTGTTCAACCTATTTATGGACAGTTGTTTGCAAAATTTGAAAGTTGAAGAATGCGGATTAAGAATGGGTGAGTTAACCGTCAAATGCCTTTTGTAAGCAGTTATTCTTGCGTCGTCGGCGGCCGAGTTGCAAATGATGGTTACATTAATGAACGGATCATTAAAAGTAAGGGGTATGAAAGTGAACGCAAGTAAGACGAAGGTTATGGTTTTTGAAAGAGAAGAAAGTAAAACGATTTGTGAAATACGAATAGAAGGTGAGTTGATCGAGCAAGTAGATGAGTTTGTATATTTGGGCTGCGTATTTAGCAGGGATGGGAGATACGATAAGGATATAGAAAGACGAGTGAATGCGGGAAATAGAGTAAATGGGGCCTTGCACTCTATTGTGAAGAGTCAAAATGTGTCGAAAACGGCACGTATGGCAATTCACAATGCTGTGTTGGTCCCTACTTTAACGTATGATAGTGAAAGTTGGGTGTGGCAGAAGAAGCACGAGAGTAGAATAAACGCAGTAGAAATGCGGTCGTTAAGGAGTATGTTAGGGCTGAATCTGAATGACAGGGTAAGGAATTGTGTTATAAGAGAAGAGTGTGGTTTGCAAGATGATGTGGTGACCAAAATTAAGAAAGGAATGCTTCGGTGGTTTGGTCATGTAGAAAGAATGAATGAGGAAAGAGTGAAGAAGAAAATTTATGGTGCAGAAGTGAATGGCAGATTCGGAAAGGGACGTCCTAGGCGAAAATTATGGACCAAATTGGCGATTTATTGAAAACGGGCCAAATTAGGAGTACCCTTAACCGACGAGCATGTATGCGTAGGTGTATGGATGTGAAGGAGGCAAGAGAGGTGTGTCAGGATCGTGCCAAATGGAAGTCTGTAGTCTCTGCCTACCCCTCTGGGTGACAGGCGTGAGTGTTTATGTATGTATGTATGTAATTATATATTAATAATGGAAAACAAATGACTCGTAACATAACAATGTCGCACCCGCCTTTGTATACCGCACCGCCGCCGTGTACCTGCCTTCGATGATTCATTTGTTGTTATCGATAACGGCGTTGCGCCTGCGCAACATGCTCACCGCCCTAGCCGGGCTGAGGTCGAGCTATGATTTTCGACCCCAACTGCACGAACAAAATAATTTTACTTGTAATAGTGGAGATGAACGGTCCACTATTAACAGACTCCGAGTGGTTTTTAAGGTGGAGAAATGAAACGACTGTTTATGTAAGTCCGATTGTAGTATGAATATGGAATGGAATGTGGAATGGAATATATTTGCATCAACCTTGCCTATACTCGTATTTATATGGCCGGCTACGTTTTTGGTTTACCAATGGTAACACTTTTTATTTTACCTAGCCAATTATAATGCTTATATTATGACCAATGAAAATTATTCAAAATATACAACTATTATGTACGTTTCGTTCCCGGCGTGAGACTTGTGTGTTGTTCACGAAGCTACGTCGCTGGACCGGGCTATAAAAGACATGCACACAGTTCTTTCGCGCCTCCGACCCTTCGGTAGCGCAACCGCTTGCCCGCGCGCCCCGCTCTCCCCGGCTAACACCGGCCGAGCAGACGCCGTTGGTGAGTCACTTTGTTATTCGCATCGTTCTTGCCCCCTTGCTCCGGCGGGGAGGCTTGAGCGCGCTTCGCTTGTTTTGTTTTTATTATTTTTAATTTTTCTGTTATTGTTTTGTCATACTGTTACTTGTGTTTATACTGTTCTTAGAGAAGATCGTCTCTTGCTCTTCTCAGAGCGAGCCCTTGTTCTTTTCAGAACATAGGGACCCCAGTTTCTAGGAATAGATCGTCAGTCCTCCCCATCTGCCCCCAAGGCCCTGTTCTTCTCAGAACAGGGACCTCTAGTTTTCATAGAATAAAACGTCACCCCCCACACTAACATGCCATAAGCTCACTCATAAGCCAGGTTGCGGCCACGATCGTACAAATGATCCAAGCCGCAGGAATACCCACAACCGCCCAATTTCCATCAAGGATCTCCTAGGTGTGCGTTACTTGCAGTATACAGTGGCTGCAAATAACCGCCGGTACGACATACTCCGCCGATCGTTGAGTCCCGTGATTCCGTGAGGCGTCGAGGTCACCGGCCCCTAGGTTATCCTTGGCACTTTATGCGTTCCGTGCATCCTGTGCCTAGTCGCGTGTAAAGTGCCACCGTCGCACTTCCCCCAACCCTTTTGTTGACAAAAGGGGTAGGCAGTGCCCATAGTGAAGGTAGTCACTTAAATAATCTCACCAACTTATAGATAGGGCCACTTAGATTGCAACCGACAAGTTAGGTCACACCTATCATGTCGGGCAAGGACAAGGGGGAACCACCCCCCAAGTCAAGACTACCGCCAGATAAGAAAGGAGTGTTAAAGAGACCTCTAGCAATTAGGGATATAATGAACCCGGAGCGCACCAGAACGGTGCCTGCGTTCTCCCATATTCCTATGCGGAAACCCGTCTCGCCGCGGAAGGAGCCCGCAATGGGCGTCGCGCTCACGCCAGCCGTGTCTGAGCACACGGTTAGGCAGGAACCGTCGCCCCAACAACAGCGGGCCAAGAAAACGGCCAGACGCCACACGCCACCTAAGACCGAAGCCTCTCTATTCGAGAAGAGGCAACGGATAGGCTCCCAGCTGTCGTCCGACGAAGCACCATCCTCATCTGAAGATGAACGGTACCACCAAGTGGTGACAACGAAGAAGGTGCTTAGATCACCGCCGAAGTTGCCTTCTCCACCACAACCCCCCCCCCCCCCCGCTCTATATCACCAGATCGTCGTAGCCGAGATTCGGCTCAGTATGAGCAGGGGGGCGAGGAGTCCTACAGCTGGGGGTCAACCACCTATGCAACCCTGGCAGCATCCGCCGGCCGTTCATCGCCGGTGGCAACTTCAAACCCGTCCGGGCTACCGCAGGACGATGGTCAACGACCATCCACCAGCTATGCCCATATGGTAGCTGCACCAGCAGTGCCACGCCCGCAACCGGCGGCAGCGCCTACCGACAAGCCTGCCGACCAGGAGAAAGCAAGATATCCACCAATAGTAGCTGAATGCCTACCGGATTGGACGAGGCATTTTAAGGAGCTCAACAGAATGTTGGGCCACCCTTTGAATGCCCGTCCGTTCGGGAAAGGCGTACGGTTCACGCCACAGAGTGCTAATGAGTTCCGTACAGTTCAGCGCTATATGGTGGAGCTGAGCAAGGAAACACCAACGCTGTCCTGGTATTGCTATACCCCGGAGGAGGAAAAGCCCACGAAGGTGGGCATCCGGGGTCTACCTATGGGCACGGACACCAAAGCAATAGAGGAGGCCATAAGGGCAAAAGGCTTCCCAATCAAATACGTTAAGGCAATTCCACCACGTAGAGGCAGACCTGGCTGCATCTACTTTGCCCAACTGGACCACCTGAGCCTGGAGCAGCTCCAGAATTTATATAACACCGACGAACTCCTCTTTATGAGAGGGGTCGTCATCGAGGCCTGGCAAAGAAAAGCAGGACCGGCTCAATGCCACAGATGCCAGGCCTTCGGGCATGCCTCTGCCAACTGTTTCAGGCCAGTGAGGTGTGTGCGCTGTGCCGGGGAGCACATAGCAAGCCTTTGCCCTAGGGGTAGGGAGAGGAACCCAAATGTGCCAACTGTGGCAAAAACCACACGGCAAATGACCGCCGCTGCCCAGTCCTGAGGAGGACTGCTAGGAGGCAGGGGATTACCTTACCGGGGCTACTCCCGGAGGACCCCAAAAGGATCCACCAGAGTCGCCCGAAAGCTGTGACCATCCAGCAAGACGGGTGGGCTACCATCACAGGGAAGGGCAGGCAACCAGCCCCCCCCCCCCACCCGTAATACCAAAGGAAACGGTGGAACCCATCGAGCCAAGGGCAACCACCGGGGCGACTCTACAACCTCCCGCCAACCACGCCACAGAACGGCAGCCCTCTAAGAAGAGGAGGCGGGAGAGGAGCAGGAAAAAGTCGCAGCCTCCTCAGGCTGTTACCTCTACCCCGACACCATCAGCACCAGTAGCCTCACAGGCGCAGATTACTCGGGAGTCGACCAAAGGAGTGGGTGGAGTGCCAGAAAGGGCCCTACCAGAACGTAGAGCCCGCTCTACAGCTAGAGCGCGCTCCACCCACAAGCCAAGAGGGCAGGACCAGGAACCACACCCGAGACAATTGCCAACGCCTTCATACAGGAGAACACCCGCCACCGGCCTCGAGACAGCAGATGCCATACAACGTTTAGTTGGTATTGCTATCGAGGTCGGCACACAAGTCCTGGCTGACATCAGAGCCGGGACTGACCCAATTACAGCGATCATGAAGGCGCTGGCAAATCTACTAGCACGGCATTACGGAGGAGAGTAATCTGCGCCTCCTCTATTGGAACCCGGGCGGTATACAGCAGAAGCTCCATGAACTCCGCACTGTCGCCCAGCAACAGGACTTGCACATCATATTGCTGGGCGAGACAAAACTAAACCCAAAAACGCATATTAAGCTGCCAAATTACCATCTATACAGAAGGGACGAGGTCACCCCTCAAGGGGCCGCCTACAGAGGGACGGCGGTTCTTGTGAGGAGGGACATCGTCCACCAAGAACTGGAATTACCACCGTACCAGAGTATGCGTTCTATCGGCATAAGAATGGAGGCGGCGGGCGAGGAACTAAGGATCTACGCAGCATACCGCCCGCCAGGGACTCCATTCTGCTCCTCAGACATCCGGACAGTGATGGAAGGCGATACACCCACCATAATCGCCGGGGACCTAAACGCCAAACACCCGGCGTGGGGATCCAGAGTGATCACCCCGCCGGGTCATGCACTATATGAAGACGCTGAGAGAAACAACTACGACGTTTTAGGTCCCGAAGAACCAACCAACGTTCCGACAGATCCGAAGCAACATCCGGATGTATTAGACATCGTGCTCTCTAGGAACGTCAACTACCCGGTAGTGGTAGAGGTGCTATACGACCTGAGTTCACAGCACCTCCCGATTCTGATAACCCTTGGCACTAAGGCGGTGACTACGCCGCCCAGAGCATTTAAGACACGCATTGACTGGAGGCGCTATGCACAACACCTGCAAGCGAGACCTCCAACTAATTAACACAGCGGACGACGTAGAGGCCGCTGCAACCAGAATCACCAAAAACATCCAGGAGGCCCTCCACGCGGCCTCTACGATCGGCCCGATCACAGAAAGGCGTGACGATCTGCCGCGGGAAATTTATATCAAAATAAAACGCAAAAGAGCACTTAGGAGGCTCTGGGCGCGTACTCGCTGCCCAAGAATAAAAGCACAATTTAACACCTTATCGGTGGAGCTGTCGGTTGCAGTCCGGGCCTACAGAGGAGAGGCCTGGGAGCGGCGCATATGGAAGGCGGAAGAACAAAATGCGTCGCTTTATAAACTGAATCGACAGCTAACCAAAACCAGACCTCCCGTTTGCCCGCTTACCAACAGTGCGGGCGAACGATGCTATGATGCCAAGGGCAGAGCGGATATCCTAGGAGAGCACTTCGAGGAGCAATTTATGCCGAATCCTGCAAGTGCGGAGTATATGGAGCTTCATACATTAAAGGAGAGTCGCGTACAGGAGTTCCTGTCGTCACCTGCGCCGCCTCTTGCAGGAGAGTGGTTCATCTCCCCCGCCGAATTGCGGAGGACAGTAACTTGCCTGCAACTGAGGAAGGCGCCCGGACACGACGGGATTACCAACGCTGCACTCCGACAACTGCCCTATAAAGTCCTAGTAGAGATTGGTCGACTCTACAATGGGATATTGCGGACATCCCACTTCGCGGAGGAATGGAAAAAAGGCAAAATTATCGTCTTGCCGAAACCCGGGAAGGACAGGCGTAAAGCTTCCAGTTACAGGCCGATTACGCTATTACCACACATAGCTAAACTGTTTGAAAGATTGCTGTTAAGACGTCTCCGTCTGTGCATCCAACTTCGGGCGGAGCAGCACGGATTCAGGAGGGGTCACTCTACAGTCACACAGCTGACTAGAGTGCTGCACCTGCTTGCGGCAGAGTACAATCGTGGCCGCATATCGTTGGGCGTCTTTCTTGATATTGAGAAGGCGTTCGACCGGGTGTGGCACTCAGGATTACTATACAAGCTACACGAACAGACCAGTGTCCCCCCTGCTATGTTGCGGTTAATGGCGTCTTTCCTGGAAGACAGGAAGTTCTACGTCTGCGTAGAGGACGCCGAGTCCGCAACAAGAACCATCAGTGCCGGCGTCCCACAGGGCAGTTGTCTGTCTCCAGTCCTGTACGCGGCATACACGAACGACCTCCCAACATTGGCAGGCAGGCTGCAAGAATGGGAGGACGATGTTGAGCTGGCGCTATACGCGGACGATAGCGCCTATTTCACCTCGTCCCGAAGAGCCCATATAGCCACTGCCAAAATGCAGCGTCTGCTGGACCTGTTGCCACCATGGCTGAATGAGTGGAGGATGGTCGTCAACGTTGGTAAGACGACCGCTCTGCTCACCCGTCGCCTCAGAAATTTACCACCACCATTAACTCTCGACGGCCAGAAGATCGCGTACGAGAAGGCCGTGACATACCTAGGGTGCCGGATCGACCGGGCGCTGCGCATGACTGCGCACGTCGACTTCGTCGTCCGCAAAGCCAGATGTGCGCGGGCGATGCTTCGTCCGGTCCTGGCATCTAAGCTGCCAACTAAAACCAAGCTCCGGATATACAAGATGTATATCCGGACCATCACCACCTATGCTGCTCCGGCCTGGTACGCGCTTCTGAGCGACCCTCTGAGGCGGCGATTACAGGCTCAGCAGAACCTGTCATTAAGGACGATTGTCGGAGCAGGTCGTTACGTCCGGAATGACGTCATAGCGGCCGATCTGAAAGTCGAGACCATCACCGACTTCGTGGCCCGGTTAGCGCGAGGCATGTTTGACCGTGCTGATAACGGGCCACATGAACATCTCAATGTTCATGTGGCCCGCACCCGGCCACCGGACGGGCGACCTCTTCCAAGAGAACTCCTCTCTATATGTGATTAGAGAGTCGAGTAACAACCCTCAATGCCGCAGAAAGGCCAACCTAGACTAATAAGATTACCTCTATAGAGTACCTCCTTTTCCCGTAGTCGGTGAACTACGGGAAAACATTCTTATCCGGCTATTATAGCAATAACCACGCCGAGAAAGGCTATAAATGACTGCCCCATAGTTATGGGGTATGAGGATATCCGGGTAGTGGGGTATACCCCGGGGCCCGATACCTGCACGTACCTCGGTACGTGAAGACGACAATGAACGCCCAAATTGACGAGACCCTTCTCGCCAAAGCCATTTTCCCCCCCGCTGCCCCTAAGGCATGTGTACCCCCGCCCGCCGTCGCTGCTTTCCTCGCGACCCAAGCGGCTGCCCCGCAGTCCGACCTGCCCGCGTCCCCCGACTCCGATATGAAGCACTCGGACACCACGTCCGTTACCTCATCCTCCCGGAAGAGGACCGCCCTCAGCTCCACCGGCTCCTCGGATTCTTTCGACTCCGAAGGAACCATAATCGACTCCCAAGCCGAATTCACGTTAGTGAAATCAAAGCGCGGCCCGAAACGCGCTGCCACTTCTCGCACTCCCCCCGCCTCAGCGGCCGCCGCCGCCACCGCCCGCACACCCTCCGCCGCTGCCTCTACCTCCGCAGCTCCCATCGTTGCCCCTACTTCCGCAGCCCCAAACGCTGCCGCCTCACAGTCGAAAGACAATACCGCCAAGCCAGCAACCCGCTGCGCTCCCGAACTGGCTAAAAACCAAGTCCCGCCCCCTGTCTTTCTCAGAGACAAGGCGAAATTCACTCAATTGTCCAAAACCCTCTACGAAAAGGGTTTCAAATATGACCAAGCCACTAATGTCGGCGAGGCCATCAAAATTATGCCGGCGTCTATAGAAGACTTCCGTAACATAACCCGCCTATTCACGGATGAGCGTGTGTCCTACCACACATACGCCCTCGCCGAAGAAAGGAAAGTCAAGGCAGTCCTCCGCGGAGTTCCCTATGAACTCGCAGACGAAGACATTCTGGAAGACCTTAAATCCCAAGGCTTCCCCATTGAAGGTGTGCATAAAATGCACAGCAGCAGGGGCGAAAGGTTTAACCTCGCCCTCCTCGTTCTCACCAATGTGCCGGAGGCGAAGGCCATTTTCCGCGAGGTACGCACTGTGTGCGGCCTGTCGCGTGTTAAGGTCGAAGCCCCTCACCGGCGCGGTTACCCAGCGCAGTGCCACCGCTGCCAACTCTATGGACACGCGGCAGCCAACTGCTCAGCTCCACCCAGGTGCATTAAGTGCCTAGAACCCCATCACTCGAAAGAGTGCCCACGGCCCAAAAACGCCGAATCTCCACCCTCATGCGTCCTCTGCGGACAAACAGGCCATTCGGCCAACTTTAGAGGTTGCCCTCGCGACCCTCGCCCACCTCCGAGCCGCAAAGCTCCACCACAGGTCAATGACCGAACCTTCCCGGCTCTTGTAAGCCGCAAGCCCAGCCAGGGCCAGCCCCTACCTCAGCCCCCTCAGGGCTCATCTCAGCCCACACAGGGCATCTACCAGCCCCCACAGGGCCCCTATCGGCCACCTCAGGGCCCTCCTCGGCCCCTTATGAGCCTTCCGCTCACTCAGCCAGCGCCGCTTCCAATAAACCCCTGGTTCCAAAAGGAATCAAATATCCCGCGGCCCTCCGCCGACCCAAAAAAACAGACAGACTCTGTAGTAGAGTCTCTAAACCTAGTGTATAACACTCTCAATAGGATCAATTTATATGAAATCCTTATCCTTGCGGGTAAACTGCGCACAGCTCAGTCCCCTCAGTCTCCTTGCTCTTACTGAGCACATCAACCTTCTAAGGTCTTTGTTATTAAACTATGCCGGAGCCCTCTGCTGCCGCAATATCTCACGGTCGTATCAAACCAAAGGGTTTGTCGCTTGTTTCATTCAATATCCGCGGTCTGCGAAATAACCTCCCAGAGCTTAGGCTTTTTCTACGAGATCGCGAAGCCGATCTCTTACTCCTACAGGAGACCCATCTCAGCCCCAAGGTCTCTAAAGGCCTTACTATTAAAAATTATTCACTCCTACGTAACGATAGACCCGACCGCAAAGGCTGCGGTACTGCCATCTATCACAAAAAGTCCCTTCATTGCTCCCACATATCTACTCCGTCGCTTACCAGTATGGAAGCCACAATCACCAGACTAGCTATGACTGGACACCAGTCAATCATTATAGCCTCTTGCTATATCCCTAGCGGAACCCTCCCCGTCAAGAGTGATTTCGAAGCCATCCTTGCATTAGGCGACTCAGTCATTATGTTTGGAGACTTTAACTCCAAGCATACTGAATGGACCTGCCGCACTACTACCAGTAGTGGCAGGGTGCTGCTCAATATCACTCAGTCTCTCGACCTGACTGTCTACAGCCCCCTCACTGCCACCCACTATCCCGACATTGTTACCTACGCTCCCGATGTGCTAGATTTTGCTCTAGTTAAAGGAGTTTCCCTTAACCTTAGAGCAATCGAGCCTCTCGACGATCTAGGATCCGACCACCGTCCTGTATCCCTCCTTCTTGGCCATCAGCCATCTCCAACTCCCACTTCCAAAACCTACACCAACTGGAAGGGCTTCAAGAAGTCTCTAGCCTCAGCTATAGACTCTCCGGACCCTCCCATAACCCTTTCTTCCGACGCCCTCAACAGTGCGGGGAAAATAGACACAGCGGTCGAAAATCTCACCTCACTTATAACATCCTCTCTTAAAGAGAATGAAAAAGTTGTCCCGGTTGCTAAAACTAGTCTTCCCCTAGATATTAGCAACCTGCTAAAAGCCAAAAAAGCTGCCCTCCGTAGAGCTGCACGCTATCCCACTCCCGAATATAGACTCGCGGCCCACCGCCTTCAACGAAAACTGCGTTACCGCCTCCAAGACTACAGAGACCACGAAAAGGGCAATCTCATGGAAAAAATCTCTCCCTCTCACACAGCGTAGTACCGGATGGCGAGAGCCCTCCGGATAGACGCTATAACCCATACTCCCCCTCTGTCTCGTCCCGACGGCTCCATTGCCTTCGAAGACGAAGAAAAGGCTGAGTGATTCGCGGACAGCGTCGCCGCTCAATGCTCTCCTAGCTCACAACCCACTGACCCCTTACACATCCAACTAGTGGAGGACGAGGTCCGACGCAGGAACTCGCCCCCTACCGCCTCTGACCCTATCACTGTGTCCAAAGATGAGATTTCATCTACCATCAAAGGACTTAAGCCCAAAAAAGCACCGGGTGCGGATGGTATCTCCAACCAAGCCCTCAAACACTTCCCGGAGCAGGTAATCGCCTTACTGGCCATTATCTTTAACGCCTGCTTCGAATTCAGTTACTTTCCCACCTCTTGGAAAGAGGCAACTGTCATTGGCATTCCCAAGCCAGGCAAACCTCTCCACCTCCCCTCCAATCACCGTCCCATCAGCCTCCTCAAGGCCATGGGCAAACTTTTTGAACGAGTCATTCTCGTGCGCTTGAGGCGCCATTTGTTTCCCACAGACGGTGACCCTCTTGTCATCCCACAACAATTCGGGTTTCGACCCAAACACTCGTGCCCCCAACAAGTTCACCGCATAGTGGAATACATCCTCAGCGGTTTTTACCCTCGCCGTCAAAAAACCATCGCGGTCTTCTTTGACATTGCCAAGGCATTCGACAGAGTCTGGCACGAGGGCCTTATCTACAAACTGTACGACTTAGGCCTCCCAGACCGTCTCGTTCGCCTTGTAGCCTCCTATTTGAAAGATCGTACCTTTCGTTTTAGACACGAAGGCACGCTATCCTCTACCCGTCAAATAAAAGCCGGTGTCCCTCAAGGCTCTGTGCTTGCTCAACTCCTATACATACTATTCACCAACGACATCCCTATCCCGTCGAATGGTGTCAAACTAGCACTCTTTGCAGATGACACAGCCCTTTACTCGAGATAAACGAGTTTTGAGTGCGGTCTTTAATGTACGATGCCATCGTTCGATTATTCCGTTTGACTGAGGATGATATGCTGTTGTACGTGTCTTCTGTATTCCCATAGTTTGAAGAAGTTTGAGGAATAGTTTGCTTTCGAAATTTCTTCCTTGATCCGTTGTGATGGTTTTAGGTGATCCAAACCGAGTAATCCAATTTTCATAAATTATCTTCGCGACGGATTCAGCTGAAGTATCATCGGTAGGTATTGCTTCTGGCCATCTTGTTGTTCTGTCAATCATTGTTATGAGGTAACTATGTCCTTGCGGTGAAGTAGGTAATGGTCCAACGATGTCAACGTGCAGGTGTTCGAATCTCTCCGTGGGTGGAAATGTAGCTAGGCTACTTGATGTATGCCTTTGTACTTTGCATTTTTGGCATTGAACGCATTGCTTCGCCCAGTTGCCAACATCCACTTGCATTGAAGGCCAAAAGAATTTTTCAGTGATGAGTTTTCTTGTTGTTCTAACACCTGGATGACTGATGTTGTGCAGTGCATTGAAGGCTTCGCGACGACATTCTTCTGGTAGGTATGGTCGCATGGTTGTCGTTGAGGCTTCACAGTATATAGGTAGATGTGTCATTGGCATTGGCAACACATGGACAAGTTACCTTGCTTCCATAGATGTTTTATGTTGTCACTATCTCTGTCTTGTGCTGCGGCGATCTTATGATAGTCGATTGATGTAGGGCACGTTACACTGTCGATTGGTACGCGACTGAGTGCGTCAGCGACTATGTTGTCCTTTCCACTGATGTGACGTACGTCGGTCGTGAATTCACTTATGAAAATAAGTTGTCTTGCTCTTCGTGGTGTTTCCGATAGTGATGGTTTCTTTGGAAGTACATATGTTAATGGCTTGTGGTCGGTAAAAACGATCAGGTTTCGACCCTCGAACGTTTTTCTGAAGTGCTTGATAGCCATGTAAATAGCGAGTAGCTCTCGGTCAAATGTACTGTAGTTACGTTGAGTATCGGAGAACTTCTTCGAAAAATAGCCAAGTGGTTGCCATTTCCCATTGCTGTATTGTTGGAGAACGGCTCCCGCTGAGAGATCGGATGCGTCGCTGAAGATAGCAAGGGTTGCTTCGTGTGATGGGTGAGCGAGTAAAGCTGCATTTTGGATCGCAACTTTACAAGCTTCAAATGCCTTCGTGGCTTCATCGTTCCATTCGATTGACGTTTTATCTTTTTTCTTCGTGTTGTGAAGGTAGGCGTGAAGTGGTGCTTGGATTTCAGCGGCTTTAGGAATGTGTTCTCTTTAAAAATTTATCATCCCAAGAAAACGCCTTAGCTCTTCGATAGTTTTAGGTTTTGCATAATCGATGATTGCTCTGACTTTTTCGGCAGGCGGTTTGATTCCTTCTTTGCTGACGGTGAAACCAAGAAATCGAACTTCTTGCTGTCCAAATATGCATTTCGAAGGGTTGATTGTGATTCCGTTGTCTTCTAATCGCTGTAGCACGGTGCGTAGATGGGTTTCGTGCGTTTCTTTATCAGGGCTGGCAACAAGGAGATCATCAATAAATGCGAAAACGAAATCCAATCCATGAAGTACTTCGTGTATGAATCTTTGGAAAGTTTGACCTCCGTTCGTTAATCCTGGGATCATTCTTGGGAATTCAAATAATCCCATTAGGGTAATTATTGCTGCCTTCTCTATGTCTTCATCGCGTACTCTTATTTGTTGGTAAGCTCGGTTGAGATCGATGGTGGAGAATATAGTCTTGTCTGCTATTTGATGAGTGAAATCCCTGACTCGCGGTATTGGGTAGCGGTCAGGAGTGGTAATAGAATGCAGTCTTCTGTAATCTCCACAAACTCGTAATTCTCCGTTCTTCTTCGGTACACTGTGAAGTGGTGATGACCAAGGGCTTTTGCTTGGACGGCATATTCCTTGCTCAATCATGTTTTCGAATTCCTTTCGAACTTGCTCATATAGGTGTGGTGCGATTGGACGTGCACGGCAATGAAGTGGTGGTCCATTGGTGTCGATGAAATGCTCAACGTCGTTCTTCGGTGTTAATTTTATTGAAGTTATTCTTGTGATACCAGGGTATTCTTCGAGGATCTTGTGATACGGTTGTTGAACATCTATGCTTCTTATTGTGGGCAGATTGGTTGCTTGGACAAAATACTGAGATGCAAGATTGGTTTTCCCGTCGATGATTCTTCTATTTTTGATGTCGACGATCAACTGGTGATGTTGAAGAAAATCAGCACCGATGATTGGTTTGCTGATTTTAGCGACGATAAATCTCCATTTGAATGGTCGGCGTAGATTTAAATCAAGTTCCATTGTTTTTTCTCCATATGTAGGAATCACCGTATTCTTTGCTGCATAGAGTTGAAAATCCAGTGGCTTCAACTTCTGTCCTTGCTTCGGCGGTAACACTGAGATATTTGCTCCGGTGTCGATAAGGAAAGTAAGCTTGCTTTTTTTATCGGTGACGAAAAGACGGTAGGACTTTGCTGTTACGCTGGATCCCATCGCATTGAGCGTATTAGTTAGTTCGAGCACCTTCGTATTTTCATTTTTGAATGTACACGGTTCTGTGCATTTTCTTGCCTCGAACCCGAAACGTCGATGATAGTAGCAGTAAGAGGATCTTGATGTTGAGCTTATTCGACTTCTACTTGCAGAGCGGTTGCGGCGAAAAAGTGGTCTTCGTTGTTGCTGATTGCGCTGGTTGTACTGTTGCTGGTAACTGGTGTGATGCTGGGAAGCTTTGAGTGCGGCGAATTCGTATGATAGCTTCCGAATTTCTTTGACAATTGATGTATATGTGTTCGCCTCTTGCTCCATAATGACGACTTGATTACACTGATTTTATATATACTGAAGTCTTCCTTCTCGGTGTTTTCCAAGGGTTTCCACTGTAATAGTGGTACGTCGCAGGGTGTTCCTTCTTGGTGCTCGTACGGGGTCACCACTGTAATAGTGGAGATGAACGGTCCACAATTAACAGACTCCGAGTGGTTTTTAAGGTGGAGAAATGAAACGACTGTTTATGTAAGTCCGATTGTAGTATGAATATGGAATGGAATGTGGAATGGAATATATTTGCATGAACCTTGCCTATATTTATATGGCCGGCTACGTTTTTGGTTTACCAATGGTAACACTTTTTATTTTACCTAGCCAATTATAATGCTTATATTATGACCAATGAAAATTATTCAAAATATACAACTATTATGTACGTTTCGTTTCCCGGCGTGAGACTTGTGTGTTGTTCACGAAGCTACGTCGCTGGACCGGGCTATAAAAGACATGCAGATCGGTGCGCGCGCGCATTCGGTGAGCGGCGGCGGCGTGGAATACAGCTCCGGAACAGCAAGAAGAAGCGAGCTGCGGCGTTGAAGAAACGGCTCACCATTGGTCGATGGATACGTGACGATAGCGGCGTGTGAAGTCGATGTGGCGCTGAGTGATATTTGCGGCTGCTTCTTGTTTCTTTATAAGAACGTCAAATTATCTATATGCAGTCCGCAGTATCTCAGTAGCCAAGGATAGTTAGAAAATAAATGTTTTTTTATCCTCGCCTTCCGCGTTATGGTAGCAGAAGAGTATATATTATTTATTCCCGTTTAGGGTTGATTAGTCTGGCTGCTACATACTATAGGCTATAGCATTTCTCAAGAATCATTCAAATTTTTATGTCTTTTTTTGAAAATTCTAGCTCTGTATTAGGTCGTATGTTGATCATAATGTGATATACGACTAAACTATTATTAAAATATTATATTTCTTTATAAAATACAATCTGCGGATCATTGACGGAACCACCATAAAAATAAGTTCTACAGTTTAGACGTGAAAAAGGACGAACCAAAAAACAACTTAGATAAAAGGCATAAATAAGTTAGAAAACTCGGGGTATTTTTACCCACAGACATTGTGCCGCGTGTCCGTGGCAATATGAAAACAGTCTCACAATATTTTATCCATGTTGTTATTATAGAAATACCGGTACGGACTGCCCTATTAACCGCCATTTTATCCTCTCAGTTAAGTGTAGGTATATACGTTTTTCTTGTAGGTATGCCAGGTCTGTATGTTTTATTTGGGGGCAGTGTCGAAGCCTCCATAGAAGCCGAAAAGCCCGGGCTTGCCCTATGAAACTGCTCAATCAATATCAACTAATATAATAACTCTACTAAACTGTTTCCAACTATTTCAAATTCCCCGCGCGCTCCACTGCTCTACACAGGTCATGAACTCGTAGTCTTAGCGATACTGCTGTCATAAAAAAGGAGTTGAGCGTCATAAAAAAGCAGTTGAGCGGCTAGTCGTCTCCCTCGCACGCGTGGGCTTTTTACCGGGCTTTCGAGAAGACGATTGTTCCTTTTCTAACCTGTGGCAAAATGTTCTGAATCAATAAAAAATCTGCATGAAATATAACTGGGTAAGGCAGTCGATTTTGCCACTTTTTGAAGAAAAAATATTTTCATATTTTGATGGCTTATAAAAAACAACATAGTGGGTAAATTGTAATGAAGGTACTTTAATTAGGTTATATATCTTTTAAACTCTTATACCATCTTCTTAAAATAATGTAAGTTGTACATAAAAAATACAGCTAGTTAAATTCGTCCAGACCCACAATTTTGACGAAAAACATGATGTCTTTTTGGCACTTACACTATAAAACTGATGTATCCTCCTCTTTTTGTACTGGGTATGGTTGGATATAATAAATTAGAAGTACGTCGAGAGTCTGCTCTTGCTACGTAGGTATATAGTGAAATTACTGCGGGGCAAAGAACATAACCCGGAAGTTTTGCAGCACTTAAGTCTGTGTACCGGATCGTTACGTGACGAGACGGAGGCGTTCGCCACTGCTCGTGGTACCTTCAGCACATGAACACGCTTTTTGACTTGCCACCGTGAAAAACTTAGGTGTGAACACAACAAGTTGGGATCCTTTGATTGTACATTTGTTGATGCAGAAACTGGACTCTGATACACACAATGACTACTTCGAATATCTTGAAGATCCGAGGGAATTGCCTACGCCATCAGGATTTCTGACCTTTTTAGAAATTAGATTCATTAGAATCGAAAGCGCTGCCGAAGAGCTATCAGCAATCTATCAAGATTCCAAAAAAGCCCATTATTCCAATGCAAACACGGGTGCATCAAACGCTAAGTCATTGAAATTATTAGAAATAAATACACATGTCCATTGTGCAATGAACAACATAGAATTTTACACTGTAAATCGTTTCTAGGTCAGACACCGAAATTAAAACGAAAGACAGTGACAAAATTGAATTTATGCGAAAATTTTCTATATGATCATAAATGCAGAGACTGTTTTTCAGACAAAAGATGCGCTCAGTGCAAAAGCAATCATAATACTTTATTGCACGAAGCATACGTATCAAATCATCGCGAGCGAGCGGGACAGCAACAAAAGGCTCACACAGCTAAAAAACGTGACACATATTTTACAAGAAAACGTCGCCGAAATCTTCCTGGCAACAGCTCAAATCAAGGTGCTATCAGCTGATGGAAGCTATCTGACGATGCGAGCGCTGATAGATCAAAGATCATAAACAACACTTATCAGGGAAAACGCCGCTCAAAGACTTGACCTTCCACGTCAGCGTTGCAAGTAGATGTTATTTTCGGGACTGGCACAAAGGAAAATAACTGCAAAGGCATCATCGCTATAACAGCATCTTCGATGAATTCAGAATACACATTCAGTACTGACGTCAACACCATGAAAATTTTGGTAAACAATCTACCGAACAGATCATTCGACAAACCGACATGGAAACATCTTGAAGGCATACAGCTTGCCAATCCAGACTTTAATATCAGCCGTCCCATAGACAAATTACTGGGTGCGAACATCTACTGGAATATCATCTTGAGTGGAATCATCAGAGAAGATGTAAATCAACCGATTGTTCAGCAATCACGACTCGTTTGGATCATCTGCGGCAACCTGAAATCTTATCAATGTAACGTTGTTCTGCACGATTTACAAGATATTCAGAGATTTCGGACAATCGAAGACAAAGCAGACTACAAAATAACAATATCATCAGAAGATCAATACTGTGGAGCATTATAACAACACAACAACACGTCAAAAAGACGGTCGTTATGTTGTACGTCTGCCTATGAAACCAGGCTTCGAAGAAAAGCTGGGTGATACGAAGCAAAATGCCGTGGCACAACTATATCAGCCGGTAAGAAAATTCGCCAAAAACGAAGACCTCGCAGCAATGTATAAAAACTTTATGCGCGAATACATTGAATTAGAACATATGTACTTGTAACAGTAACACGATCTCGGCACCGAGTTGCTACCTGCCACATCATTTGTGCGGCGCGCCGAATCACTTATAACTTCAATACGCGTCGTATTTAACGCGTCATCAAAGACGTTATCCGGCTTCAGCCTTAACGACTTAATGTACAGCGGACCTAATTTGCAAGCAGATTTACTAACATTGATTATAATTTGGAGATAGTATAAAGTCGCTTTCACTGTAGATATCGAAAAAATGTTTCGAGCGATCCTTTGCAATGATAACGACAAACATCTACAAAGAATCATATGGCGTGAATCATCAAATCAGCCACTTCAAGAATACGACCTATTAACAATGACGTACGAGACGAAAGCAGCGCCATTACTGGCAATGAACATGCTGAAGCAATTAGCTCGCAACGAAGTGCAGCATTTCCCTGCAGCAGCTAAGGTGTTGAAGAGAGACTTTTTCATGGACGATGTCTTAAGCAGCCAGCACAGCATCCCAGCTGCTCTAAAATTAAAAGCAGATCTGATTAACCTACTCAGAGCAGCAGGGGCAGGGGAGCAGGGGGGCCTAATCTATGAAAGTGGTGCTCAAACAGCAATGAGTTTCTTCAATGAGCAGGATCAGACACAGATAGCAATCATCAAACTGAGTTTGATTTCAAGCAGAAAGAATCAACAAAGACGTTGGGACTGCGCTGGAACACTCAGAAGGACGTCTTCACTTTTGAGCTCCAAGTCAACAGACAAACCAGCCTCAAATTGTCATTAATAGTGTGAGTTCTTCCGGGTCGACTGTACAAATGGGCTTGCCTCAGGGCTCAATTCTCGGCCCCTTTCTGTTTCTTGTATATATTAATGACTTACCTTACATAGTAGGGGATAACCATGATATAGTATTATTTGCTGATGATACTTCATTAATTTTCAAATTAAAACGACAATTATTAAATTACGACGAAGTAAATAATGCTATAGCTAAGTTCGTCAATTGGTTTAATGTTAATAATTTGCATTTAAATGGTACTAAAACTAAATGTATGAAATTCGTAACTCCTAATGTCAAACATGTTACCGTCAACTGTGGCAACATTACTATATTTTTCGACATTTTAGCAAACTATAGATACATAGAGCGTGTTACTTTGATTTTTATTGATTCAATCTGTAAAGCAAACGTGTCTATATTAGTTAACCCGTCGAACTCATCTAAATCGTACATAAACTCATTACAATATCATTTTTTGTGATCTAGGTAAAGTTGACTCGTTTTTTGTAACTTTACCTAATCACCAGTTTACATAGAATAATCCATAAAAGAGGTTAGACAACGTAATGTTACCCTTATTTCTTGAGCAAAAATAACGATATTGCTGTCATAGAAGCTTTTTACTGTTTATTTTTCCATCTAGTAACACTACGGTAAAGTTGCCCTTAGATATTTGAAATTGTCATAGAAGCAAGCAGATGTCGCCAGGGTTGTCAATTTACTTGGTAAGTTATAAAATCAAAGAAATATAATTAATGGATATTTTTTATTAGGCAAGTACAATATTATTCATTAGAGATCAATCAAAATAGTATTTAAGTAACAAAATTAAATAAACTCTGTAAAACATAAAATTGTTTCGAAACGTGAAACACACACACACACACACATACACACACACACACACACACACACACACACAAATCTTTATTCTTAATAATATTAAGTATCTATAGATTTTTCAAGTACTAGTCTAGGTACCTAGTGTACCAACACATTTTCTTTTGTTTCAAATTCATCATGTTATATGTAACTCCGCATAAATGGTCTTCGACTAAGTAAGTACATGTATTTCGGGAAAGTAGTAACTTAAAAATCACAGTGTGTTTTTACGCAGGTAAGATTTAATCTAAGAATCAATATATTATACTATGTATAAACAAATTAACTGAATACCAATGATAAATACCTAAAAAAGGTAATTAATACTACCTACAAAATATACGAATAATAATAATATTATGATTGCATTAAATTTGACTACCTAATTATATATCACATACGAAAGGTAATTATATACTCAATAAACATGACAAATTATATAGGTACAATCATAAAAATGAATAAAAAATAAGCCGAACTCAATCTACATTATTATTTCATAGTTGACAACCCTAGTCGTAGGTAAAGTTGCCACCGAGCCAGGCGAGGTAACTTGACCTAACCTGTAGCAACATTACCGCCTGTCTTAACTCTGAAAAATGTGTTTTAAAGAATCAAACAATTGAAATATACTTAAAAAAGTATACACCCAATACAATTCAACATAAATTACTTACCTACACGCCGATTTCCTGTAAAAAAACACAAAAGTTTCCACGTTGTCGCTGCGAGCAAAATTGACCACATAAAATTAAAAGTCACACTACTTGACAGTTAACCAAGTTAGCAGCTTGAAAAACTTTTTGTGATACCACAATTTATCATAAAATCGACCAATACGGCAAAATTTGCACTGACTGCAACAGATAACAAGATATTCCCTAATATGCAGCGTAATGTATGGTGTGGTAAAGTTGCTTAAGGAAAGTAAAGATGCCACAGTTGACGGTAATACGAATGTAATTTTAAATGGGGAAGAACTGAGTCTTGTTAATAACACCATTTTTCTTGAAATCACACTAGACGCAAAGCTTCAATGGCTCCCCCATATATCAAAACTAGCTAGCAGACATAGTTCTGCAGCATATGCTGTAAAAAAGATTAGAACTCTTACCAGTGTTGACACAGCTAGAATAGTTTACTTTAGTTATTTCCATAGCATCATGCCGTATGGTATTTTGCTATGGGGACACGCGACTGTAATTATATTTATTTTACAGAAGAGAGCCATTAGAGCAATATATAATTTAAAACCAAGAGTTACTGCGACAAAAACTTAAGGAAATTTATATATTAACTCTGGGCTCTCAATACATTTATGAAAATGTAACATACGTACACAAGAATAAACGTAGTTTCGCAAAAATAAGTGATATTCATTCTGTAAATACTAGGAAAAGACACAAGCTAGTAGTACCAGTTACTCGACTCCACCGAATCAGTAATTCATTCTTGGGGCGATGCATACGCGTTTACAACAAAATCCCGGAAAATATACAAAATTTGTCATACGCAAAGTTCAAAAATTTTATTAAACTAAGTTTGTATAAAAAGGGTTATTATAATATTAAAGAATTTATGGATGATAATAACCCCTGGGAGAGGTGATCGCTGCCAAGCTGTTTCTAATGTGTCTTGTGTTGTTAATTGTAAACATAATTGTAAGCTATTATTTGAAAAAAAAAATACGAACCAGTGGTAAATGAAAAAATTGACTTTCAATGAGTATTGTTTATAATCTATATTGAATAAAAAAGTTTCTGTTTCTGTTTCTATACCTATCAATTTCGACCTTGCAAAGATAGACATACCTCCAATCAATGATGTCATCAACCTTTCAATTCCTCTCCAAAGGCTCGAAAAATTGCCACTCGTTCCATGTCTAGTGTTAGTGTTTTTATCGCTCGGTGTAAACACAACGTGGAAAGTACCCATAGCCAACTTTTTGAAAAAATTTTAAACAAATTCTGGGTTTGTCTTTCAAAAGCTGCCCATAATTATATTTACTAATAAAATCTTAATTATATATTACACAAAAACCCTTCACTGCTGACCGTGTGAGGAAGTTCGAAGTCGCTTAGCGAGCTAAAGAGACAGCTATGCTTGGAGTTTTCTGAATGATAAACATAGAGATAAGGACATTCATAGTAGAACCAGAGAGACCGACATAGCCCAACGGATTAGTAAGCTGAAGTGGCAAAATATATTTCGAAGAACCGAGAACCGATGGGGAAAAAAGGTTCTTGAGTGGCAGCCTCGTACCGGTAGGTTAAATGCAGGGCTACCCCCCAATAGATGCGAGTGACGACCTGGTAAGACATGCAAGAAGTCGATATATGCAGGAGCATCAGAACTGTGCTTTGTGGCACCCCTTGAGGGAGGTCTATGTTCAATACCGGACTTGTGAAGGGCTGTAGGTAATGAATGAAAAAATACTGAAAATCACGCTGAACTTATGCGGACTATGATGGTTTGTTTACCGATAAAAATATACAGTCACATAGACATAGACATAGTCTTCGCCTTTATGCCTTTTGCATTTGTAGTGAAGTATACAGTAGTGTTTTTTACGCCTCCCTGATATTGACAGACTTTTGTTTAGGAATTACGCGCATGACCTTTCCTGTTGGTTGAATACTCAGTCTAAAATAAATATCGAATATCGATACATCGCAATGAAAAATATTGACAATATATACGATGTATCGATATTTTTTACCCAAGCATAATCTGCCTGTCCTACTGCAATTTAATATAATTGAGTTTTGGCGATAACTTGGCTGTCAACGGGTTTTTGCTCCTGTTTTATCGCTTAAATAATGGTTTGAAGTGGATTTTGATTCGTAAAAGTGATGCGATTTTTTAAATTAAGTGTCTGTGCGTGTAAAACGAGTGCTTTGTGTTGATCAAATTATTTTGATTGCCTTGAGGTTTATCAAGTTATTTTGATCGCTTAGGCGCTTTATGAACTTGAGTGACCATCGTCATCAACTCCGCGTCGAGTGAGAAAGGGCGATTACCTAGTTTTAGGTTATACAATAATCTTTATGACTTAAGGCCTCTGCCCACTTACACCGTATCATACCATGACCGTGCTAGGAACGTGTCGGGCAAATAAATATTATTTGTATTGGAAAGTATGAAACTGTTCCCACTAGACCGTTCCGTCAACGACCAACACCGTCGCGTGCCATGCACGGAGCGTCAACAAATGTCGGCGAGAATAGCGTTGCCGTAACTTAGTCATTTGCTGTCAGTTTAACGAGACGTAAAGACGTTGTAAAATGGAGGATGAAAACTTAATAGAATGTGTACGTAAATATGAGTTTTTATATAATCTACAACACCCGAAATATATGAATAGTGTGAAAAAAGAAATGGCTTGGAAGGAAATTTCGGAACAACTCAAACAACCAGGTTTGTTTATAAAATTATTGTTTATTTGAAGTAATTTAATACATGGGTTAGTTAACCCATTTGTTAGTTTATTTTTTAGATAGATAGTAGTTTAGTTTTATTTTAGTATAGTCTAGTTTATAAAATGTAATATTAAGATTGTAGTAAAAAATAATAAATATTCTGTATTATATGGGTGTCCAACCCAATTTACGGATTTCTTTCAAACGTCTTAAGCGTTTGAAAGAAATCCGTAAATTGTTGACGTCAAAAGCAGTAGAAATTGCATTCCCTCCTTGGTGTCTTAGATTATTAAACTGTACAGGAGTATTTGTTTCCGTATAAATTACTGTTTCTCCGTGTCCAATGAAATTGTATAAAATGCACGTTGTTAGTACAATTTTTTCCGCAAATTCTGGCCTCAAATGCAAACGTCTATTATAAATTCGAAATTTTTGACTTAAAATAACAACAGTATTTTCCACTACATGTCGTGCTCGACAAATGCGATAATTAAAGTGGCGTTTCTTGTCATCGTTAATTGACTGTTGTGATGGATAAGGCCTTAGGAGATTATTTTTTAAAGGAAAAGCTTCATCTCCTAGTATAACGCATGGTGCACTAACATTACTCCCCGGAAAAAATTTGGTACTTGGAATATTAAATTTATTTTCGAATATAGCTTTGCCCGTTTTTGATTTTGACAAAATACCTTCATCACTATCTTTGCCGAAAGCACCGACGTTTGCGGCTATGAAGTTATGATTAGCATCAACTAAAGCTAAAAGTAGGTACTATTGAAAATGTTTTTTTATAATTAAAATACAAAGATCCACTGTTTGGAGGTGCTAAAATAATAACATGCTTTACGTCAATAGCACCTACACAATTGGGGAAATTCCATTTATTCCAGAATTCTTCGATATTTTTGCCATTGTTCTGTGCCAGGCGTAAGAATACTTTCTCGCGTTATATTTTTTATTATAGCATCACATACTTCCAACACGTCACACCTCACAGAACTGATTCCCATACGATAGCTAAAAGCAATAGTTGTAAACGAATCACGAGTTGCTAAGTACCTGCAAACAAAATATTAATTAAACAAATATGTCAAAGTTGTACTATATGTTATAATATTTCAGTTAGTTAAATGTATTTATGATTATGTATTATTATTGTTACATCAAAGCTGTATGTATATATTTTTAATAATGCGTTTTGAGTGCGTATTGTATGTTTTATGTATGTATTCGTATTTATACGAGTAATTTTAAATACGCTAAACCTCCCGGGTAGTTGTTCTATTTATGATAAGTACTAGACAAGTCAACTTTAAAATTTTCAAAATTCTAAAACTTTTATTAATTAAATGTTTTTTTTAAATCTCTTTACATAAGAATCATTTTCTCAGGCCAGGCATGGGGAATCAAGAGCAGAAGTATTGTAGTTAATTTTTATGAGTAAAGGAACCATCCCAACAACAATGTTTATTAATAATACTTATAACTTGTATTTTTTTACAGCTGCAGCTTGTAAAGAAAGGTGGAAAGGGCTAAGGGATGCATACAGAAGAGCATTAAATAAGAAAAAGTGCATAAGTGGACAGGCAGCTAAGAACATTAAGAAATGGAAGTACGAGGAAGAAATGTGGTTTGCTGCTTCGTTTTTTGCTGAAAAAAAAAACCTTTAGAGTCCTTTGAGGTGACAAGCGACGATGAAGAGTCTCAGAACAAAGATGCCGAAACTGAAGTTCAGAACCCTAACTCAATCAATGAGATTAGCAATACTGATGCTGTGGATGTGACTGCTCCTCACGATACTGAAATTCGAAACGAAGATAACACTATTATCCACAATAAATCCACACAGCCAAAATCACAACACAGTCAAGCAAAAAACGCAAAGGGAATAAAAAGCGCTAAAAATCTAGCATTATCAGCATCTGCTGTGTTGATGTCTAGATTATTAGACCAACAAGGAAGTATTCCACAACAACGTGAACACGTTGAACTAGATCGTTTCTTTTTGAATATATCAGAAACAGTAAAAAAGTTTTCACCTTACCTACAAGCAATAGTAAAACATAAAACATTCAGTTTAGTTTCGGAAATGGAGTTACAGCAGCTCGCAACACCTAGGTTTATTACAACTTCACCTCAATATGCAAATACTCTCCACCTCCAGCATCGACTTTTTCATGCGTTCAAGCAAGAGATACACCTATGCCTACGTCTCCTGAGACTTGGGATACGTCTATGACTAACGATTGGAATCAGTCTGAAAATGTTCTTGAATAGGTTTAGGTACATACAATATGAGTACACATTCTGAATATTTGAATTTAAATAAAAGTTTGATTTAAAATATATTGAATAGATTGTATTACTTACCGTTAACACACAGCAAGCTTTTCTTTAGATGACAGACATTCTCAAAAGTTTGTATTTTTTTCTGCCAATATAATTTTCAATTTTTTCAGCAAAACATTAAATTGGAATGTAGACATTCGGAAATACTGAAAAAACTTTTATTCATTCTCAACTAAGTGTCTGAATAATGTCCAATAATCTCCTTCGGTTTTTCGTTCTTTTATAGAATCGTGAATCCAGTAGCGCCGAGTGTTTATTTTGTTTTCTTCTTCTTCCTCATCCAATATTAAAGCAATCATCGCCAGTTGTCTAACAGTTAATTTTCTGATAGCCATAACTATTTTACAGTTTAAAAATTTGGTAGCACTCCAAGACGTCCACGCAACACTGTTACGCATGCGAGAATGAAACGGATTCCTATTGGTTTTGATGGATGTTGCATACGGGCATCATACGGGTTACATACGGCTTGCATACTGGCATCATACGGGATGTATACGGGCACAGAACGCCGTCGATCCATTCAGTGGGCATAGTAGAGCGTATCGTGGTGCTTTTCATGCCTGATACGCTCCTAGCACGGTCATAGTATGATACGGTGTAGTGGGCAGAGACCTTTATAAACATATTTAGATAAAAAATTTAATTGTTCTAAGAACTGAACTGAACAAGATTCACCAATCTTAAGTTCACAAAACACTTTTTTCTCACTTAAACCAACTTGTAAACTCCTTAGATTACTACGAAGTCAAAGTTGTTTAGCAAAGTGTAGTTTGCTAAACAAAAAAACCGGCACGGAGAAAGGGACAAACAATCACACTGCTCTGTCTCATTTCTCTGTCTACGTATTATTGAATTCGTAGACAGACGTAGACAGAGAAGAAAACGGTCTATAGGATTCTCTGTCTACGGGTCTACGGAAGAAACGTAGACAGAGAAACCTATAGACAAATTGACGCCTTCTTTCGCATTCGCACACGAAAAAGATAGATTCATGCATACGTCTTGCATAGAAATGAGACAGAGCGGTGTGATTATTTGTCTTTCTCCGTGCCGATTTTTTTGTTTAGCAAACTACAGTTAGTTCATTCTGCGTAGATCGGACCAAAGACAATAAAAAATAAAAATATAAATTTCTTTGCAACCTTCCGCTAAATAAATTTAATGATGTGTCTTACCTGGATTGAAGAGCACCTCCCGCCCTCCCTCAATTGCATGCATTAACTCTGTCACCACTAGTCCCAGCACCACTACTCCCAACACCACTATTCCAGGTAAGACACACCATCGACGACAATACGACACGTGTTTCGCCTCTAGACGAGGCATCTTCAGGTAATGTAGACTCTACGGCGGCTGACCGCTAAGATTCCGCTTAGCGGGTGCTGGAAAGCACCCGAAACGTCGGGTATTAAAAATAATATAAATAAAACGCGATAAAATCCGTAAAAGTAGTTTTAATCAAAGAAAAAAGTGTTATGTGAGCCTAAGATAGATGATGATGATCTTGTTCAGTTCAGTTCTTAGAACAATTAAAAATTTTATCTAAATATGTTTAAAAGTCATAAGATTATTGTATAAACTAAAATTACGTTATCTTCCTTTCTCACTCTAGGCCACGCTAATCATTAGTCTATAGGTTTCTCTGTCTACGGGAAGAAAACTTAATATTTTATTGAACACAGATCACAGAGTACTTTGTATAAAACACAGATCACCACAGAGTACTTTTATGCAGATCACTTTTAAAGTTGTCTTTGTCTGCGAAAGAGAATTGATTTTGATTTGCAAGCGTGTACTCACGCACGAAATCAAAAGAGTACAGAGTACTTTTTATATATAGGAACTACGTGCGTGATGCGTGTACTGTATCAGTTACCATTCAGTTACTCAGTTACACAGCTCAGTTACTTTGTGATTATATTAAAAGCAATAGGAAACCGGGATGGCATTTAGTGATAATAATGCATTAGTAGTAGCCGTAATAATAATGCATTTCTGCATAATCCCGTTGGTAGTACGCCATAATAATAATGCACAATATCAAAGTCCAGTAAACGAGCCGAGTTGTTGTTCCAGGGTATTAAAATGTCCCATTCAGTATGCAATCAAAATCCAAAACACAAGCAAGTACACAAAATCCAATAATACACAGTAACGTACGTACGAGCGAGCGCAAGAGTAGGCGATAAACGTCTGATGACTCTGAGGATGACAAAGAAAAAAGCGCGTTCTTAGAGAGAGTAACGTGGCCATGCTTTTGTCATTACTATTGTTGTCTTTTTTCAACACTACTTGTTCCTTGCAACATTTACCTGCGTCCGAGACCTCATCTCATTTATTACCTAAATTGTGCTTGCAATAAAAGTTGTACTTGCGAGTAAAATTTTATGTAAATACGTTATTTTAAATATTTTTATCTAACATTCGTAATTATTTACCATATTAATCGGTCGGTCGATGATGTGAGAAAATTCATTTTAAATGCATGAAATAAATTTCACTATTTTCGACTGTATCAACTTTAAACTCCGTTTTCGCTTATAAAGTACCAACTATACTTTGAGAGCTAAAAAGGCATAAAGTTTTTGAAATTATCAGGAAGTTATTCAGTCAGGGTTAAGTAATTTTTTCTTCAAGTTGAAATCAAATAGAAATATCTCTCAAGCAGAAATTTTAATTTTGTGAGCTAAATCTGAGCTACTAGTAATTAGAATTTTGGTGTTTAGTGTTTTTACAGACGAACACACATGCTAAAGTCCAGTCGCGGAGCGGAAAGAATTTCGTACAATGACCTCTTTGCCTACTGACAGTGGTCACAAACATTTTTGTGTCAAGTGTTTAAGTTTTATGAAATATTTGAAGGAGAAAAAAATAAATTTATTATCGTATTAAATAAATTATTGGTATAACATAAATTATTTATTTTGATTTTAGTATCGCGTTTAACTTTAAATGATTTTTAATTTCCGATGTTTCGGGTGCCTACCAGCCACCCATGGTCACTGGGGATAAATCGATTATTTTAAATATATCAGTATCGGAGTTTTATATATGAGTTATTTATAGATACATCGAAAATCCTATATTTAAAAAATATCAATAGTCGCAGTTTAAGCTGATCAGTTGGAATGATCAGATGAACTGACCGTGTGTGTCGTCCATTACAAATACTAATTTGGCAGAAATAAAAAAATGAAAATTCAAAAATCAGAATCCTTTTTCTTTGTATCGGAGTTACTATTTTCCGATGACGTTCCGCCTGTCACATATATTTCAAAAGACTCAACAATTTTGTCTACATTAAACTTAACGAAACCAGTTAACAATTAAAACAAGATAACTAAAATTAACAAACAACAACAAACTAATAATTGATAACAGAGATAACTGTGTCCGAAAACTGAGCGATCACTATCGCATCCCAAAATGGAATGTCGTTGTTCGTTATTTAAAAGTTATTAATTATGTCAAGCAAACCAAGGATTATTGGTCGTGCCTCAAGGCCAACCAAATACCACGTGCAAACAAACCTTACAGTCTCAGGTAAAAGGTTTATAATCCATGAGGACGGCGATCATTGCATCCGTGCGAGCGAGATGCATTATACTTACGCGGGAGTAACAGAGACAAGTAATAACAGTTCAACTTACGAAATTCTTCCTGCTTCGCGTCCGGACTATAGCTATAATACTAACAAAATAAATCTCTAAGAATTACTTCACAGAAAAAGTTTTAGCTAAAACCGTCTAAAATAAAAAAAATAAAAAAACTGGAAATATAAAAAAAATCATGTCTCGAAAACTACAAAAAATCGCGGAACATACATAGGTCCAATAGATAATTGGTGTCCCCAGACCACAGACCTTTGCTGGTACAGGTTTCCTGGGACAGCCTGTATAAAACATATATTCAACTTATTTCGGAGTAAGTTACTGGAGAAGTTCTATGCAGATTTTCATAAGTTCCTAGAGTATTGAAAACATACCATATGAGGAAAGTCTGAAAACACTTAAACTTACAACTCGGAAAGATCATAGAAAATGAGTAGACTTGATGGAAACATAATACATGGACACTATGATCTAGAAATTTTTAACAAACTATTATTCCAGTACCCAAACAACACACATCTTAGAGGCAACACTTAAAATTAACTAAAGTCGTGTCACAAAATTACCAAAGAGTGGTTGAAGTATGGAACTAGTTGCTATCAAAAGTGATAGTATAATAAATCATTAACCAATTTTAGAAGTGATTGGATAAACAAATAAAATACACAACCAAAAGTTTGAAACCAGAGACATGCAAAATAGTTTATTAAAAGTATTTAAATTCAAAATGCAAATGCTTAGTTATTTATATTACTTAAAATAAAAGCACAAAATTGTTTTCAATGAAAGTATTTAAAAATACAATATGCAAATTAGAATTTTTAAAAAAGGTTTTTCAAATAAAATACAATATTTTACTGATTTTGCCACTAGTACGTGTTCCTAGAGTTCATCTTTCTCATTCCACCTATGTGGCCTCATAATCATACCACCAAATATAAATAGTTATTCGACATTAGGTTCAGAACTTTATAAGCAAAAGTATTAAATTTAAGGAAGTTTTTGAACATTAATATAATATAATGAGTGTGACTTTTTTCTTTGAAAGATCACTTAATTTTGTTATTGGTTGTTTTGTTTAACATTGACCAATACATAGAAACAGTTCCAAGCCCAGGTTCCAAGCTTGATTTTCAAGACTGACTTGCAAAGGCAAGAGTTTGACTTGCAATTTTGGCATTATTGTTGTTATCCCCAACATTAAGAATGGCTGACTTTTATAAATAAAGTAATTTTCATTGAAGGATGGAAAATATTAAAAATGATATAAAAATTTAACACAACCATGTTGCATTATACAAATACTAAATATTTATATAAAGTATTTCAAATAAAATTGAAAATAGATATAAAAAAAGTATTTCTAAACAAGGAAACGAGGCATTCCATCTTAGTCCTCACGGGTGACAACGCATCTGCATTTTGATTCGTAATCGAGGATGTATGTAGATGTTTATGGACCACAGCAACCACTTACTATCAGGTTAACTGTGTGCTCATTTGTCACCCTATCCTATAAAAAATCTATTAATATCATGCAGACTCCTACTTACTTGACACTCACAACATTTTAAATTAATTGGAGAATTGTGTCCATATATTAACTGCGTGCAGAAAGTTTGGCAATGACTTTATAATGTCAATTATCTATGATTAGTAAAACTTAACAAGAAAACAACGAGAAATGTCGGAACGAGAGCAATAAATTCAAAGACGTTGCACAAGTGAGTGCACGACTGCGTTGTTAACGGTAAACTAGCCAAGCGCGGGATGCGGTCGGCGGAGGTGAGGGAGGGGTAGTCATAGCCAAACTTATTAGAACTAGGGCCAAAGAAATTTTACTCGTACATCGGGCAGCAAATCACCTCAAAATTAGGTACACCAAGAATTTTACAAAACAGGAATGGGCAACCTGTGAAAAGTCTTAAAGAAATAGCGGAAGTATTTGCAGATCATTTTTCTTACGTATTTTAAAGAGAACCACTAGAAAACTTCCTGCTTTAGACCTAAAGCCAAGAGCCACTGAAGCTATAGAGGACATCACGTGCACAGCTGCTATCAAAGAAATCAATATAGACTCCTTACCTGGCCCCGACGAAAGTCTTTATAGCTACCTAGCATCAGTAATGCAAGAGTCATACGACATAAGCGTATTGCCCGATTTATGGAAAACGGCTTTAGTGTCCCCTGTTTATAGAAGACCTAGAATTATAGAAGTTTAACTAGTGTTATACAAAGTCATGGAAAATATAATATGTAGTTCAGCACATTAGGCAATTCCTTAGCCAACATACTATCGGCAATCAGCAACATGGTGTATGTTCTCATAGATAAACTTTATCCAGCTTGACTTTTTTTTATAGAAGAGGGGTTTAATGCACAACCGGGCATATTTTCTTTAAAAATAATTTTTTTAAATTTATGAAACTTGGCCTTCTGACGATGTCTCTAAGACTAAATGATAAAAATCGGAGATATATGCTGTAGGACAAAAGTTACAAATGACCAATATGTTGCTCATGTCCGGTCTATTACTACTACTTAAATGTCTTTGTTTTTAAATAACCGTGACCGTCGTTCTGGTTACAAAAAAGTCACAGCGAAAAATCATCGTGATAACTACTTTAAACACCAGAACGACTTATAACGTGTCTTTATACACGCATTTTAGATTTAGTATTAGATTTTATTTCAGTAGTCGATTTTTATTACCTTCCTTACTTAATCTTCGTGGCTATGTTATAAGTACCGTTCTAATAATTATTTTTGAAATATACGAATTTCACCTAACTTAGTCGATCAGTCGGCCTCTACTAATTAAAATATAATAAAAATATTAATTACATACTTCGCAACCTTCCGCTAACTAAATACCTAAATGCCTGATTCTATCAATTATAATTAAAATATAGTTCAATCATAGGTATATGGGTGGAACAACTTTTAAGACACTCCTTCGACGAATTTGAAAATAAAAATTTTAAAAACAATAAGAAAATATTAAACAAATAATTATAGTGAAAGTCTTTTCGCATTTTAATATTAAATTATAACCAAAGTTTTTACATTTCGCTATCCCATTTAAGCAAAACGACTCCAAATAAATTGTTAATCCAAAAGTAGTAAATGATCACCAAAATTAAACCAGCATTTTAATGTAAAATTATAACCAAAGTTTTTACATCTTGCTATCCTATTTAAGCAGACTGATTCCATTTTTAGTAATCTGCCGCACGAATATATGGGGCCCTAAAAGAGGGAAGTGCCGGAAACTTTTTTATGAAATTGAGATTATTTCTGCCGTGTCCTGTGTTAAAACCTCAATTTATAGTGTCGGTTCTGGCACTTCGCCGGCCGCTGCCGCGGCACGTTCGCTGCGCTCGCTCTGCGTTGTGGTCACAGTTCTAACCTAACCTTTTTTTTTACGGGGGAAATCCTCATGGACTGCCTCTGCCTGGGGAAAGGCGACAAAAATTCATTTGTGAGGTCAAAATTAAATAACGAAAACGTATAAAAATACAGTGCTATGTGTTATATAATTTATTTTATTTTTAGATTCCGTAGTTGGCCTCAACATCTAAGTTAGAACTTAATGTTTTTTTTTTGGAAAATCTGGTGTCCATGTCATAAGACTATCCCCTGAGTTACATTTTTGAAAGTATTGTAGTTTAAAGTAAAACTATAAATATTGAAAAACTAATATAATAAACATTTATTTCAACTTAAAACGCAGTCTTCTAACTAATTAATCTTAATTTAAAATAATATTAGCATTAAATAGAAACAGTTCAGTCCACTACGTTACTTTGTTCATTACTAAATGTTGAACTTTAAGGTTTTTTTTTATAGAAGAGGGGGCAAACGAGCATACGGTTCACCTGATGGTAAGTGACTACCGCCGCCCATGAGCAACTGCAACACCAGGGTAATTGCAGGTGCGTTGCCGGCCCTTTAGAAAGGAGTAAGCTCTTTTCTTGAAGGTCCCCAGGTCGATAGGTCCGGAAAAATTGCCGGTGGTAAACTATACCACAGAGAGGTCGTACACGGAAGAAAACTCCTAGTGAAACGTACAGTGGTGGACCGACAAGCATCTAGATGGTGTGGATAGGAGGAGGATGTGGATGGGAGGATTAATCCCAGCCGCCTCCTAATAGGAGGTTAGCCGCATAGTGCGTTGATGAAATTTGGCGGCTGGGATTAGTCAGAACAATTCCTCAGAGCACTCCCCGTGATCGATGCGATAAAATACGCAAAAAGAGGAAACATCTCTTCGCAGCTGCAGAAGCGGGCCGATCGGAAAGCACTCGGTCGTCGACGATTCGAGCCGCTCTGCGTTGAATGCGGTCAAGTGGAAGGGGCTGGCACTGGAGAGATCCAGCCCAGAGATAGGAACAGTATTCCATGTACGGCCGAACCTGCGCCTTGTAAAGTTGCGGGCGGTGTGTCGGCATGAAATACTGTCCCGCTCTGCTGAGCACGCCAAGCTTTTTAGAGGCCAATTTGGCCTTCTCTTCCAAGTGACTACGAAACTGCACGTCACTCGATATGTCGACGCCGAGGATTCCGATACTGGCTGAGGCAACAAGGGGAGTGCCTTGAAACTGAGGACATACGACAAAGGGGTTCTTTTTAGCGGTTAACGCGCAAACTTGTGTCTTCTGAGGGCTAAACTGGACTAGATTTAGTCGTCCCCAATCCGAGACTCTGTTCAGCAAAGACTCGACCATAGACACAAGTTTTTCCCGGTACTCGGAGACGTTTTTCCGAGAAATATTGACACGGCCGGTGTACAGAGCATCACCAGTGCTGTCATCTGCATAGCAATGAATGTTTCGGGTTTGCAACATATAATTGATGTGCAGAAGAAACAGCGTTGACGATAGCACGCAGCTTTGTGGAACACCAGCATTAATAGGCTTGTAATCGGAGCTTGCACCGTCTACAACGACCTTGATGCTCCGATCTGCAAGAAAGCTGGTGATCCAATTGCACAATTTCTCGGGAAGCCTCAGCGGATGGAAGGGAGCTTCGAAAGAAGAAAACCTGATCGAAGGCCTTCGCAATGTCAAAACTAACGGCCAATGCCTCCCCCTTGGACTCAACTGCCTCCGCCCATCTGTGAGTTAGGTAGACCAGGAGATCACCAGCTGATCGACCACGGCAAAAAATGTATTGGCGATTACTAATCAGCTGGTGATCCTCAAGGTACCTAATGAGCTGGCAGTTTACAATGGACTCCATTGTGCGATAGGCCTGTAGTTGGACGGGTCTGAGGGTCTTTTTTAAGGATCGGGTGGATGAAAGCTGTCTTCCATGATTTTGGAACTACGACTAGGGAGTAGGAGTAGCGGAAAAGACGCGTTAAAACCACTTCCAACTCTGGAGCACACGTCCTCAGCACAATTGGGGGGATTCCGTCAGGCATGTCGAGGGAGAGGAGTGCTTTGCGAACCGAGCGCTGTGTGAACTGCATTTCCGGCAGAGGGGGAAGAGATGGCTGACAGAAATTCCCCTGGACAGCCTTGGTGAAAAACCAGAATGCACGTGTTCCAGAAGAAAGGCGAACTAGTTTTTCGCCAGTTCTGCCTATGTGCTCTGACTTTGCCTTGGCAATAACTCTTTTGAAGGACCTGGTGGCGGAATTATACTTCTTTTTTAGAGCGCTGGTGTTAACATCCCGGGACGTTGATGCGTCAGCCCAGGCTCCTGCTTATAGCATGATGCTATTTTACAGGAGCGACCAAAGCATGGCTGAGATTTGCCTCAGATGGGCACCACAGAGGAAGGATTTAAAAGTTCCATACCCTGAAGTATCACATCAGCGACAGAATCCGCAACAACGTTGGGATCGTCGAGAAGCGAACCCGCCCCCAAGGGTAGAATGCAAAGAAAGACCGCATCCTATCCCAATCGGCTGACCCATAGTGCCAAACACGGCGGCAGCATGCAGAATTAAAGAATCTTGCTTATCATCCTGGGTCAACAGTCAAAATGATCGAGACGAGAACCAATAGATGTTATATAAGTTATAAGTGTAAACACCGTTGTCACTAAAACCATAGGTAGTTGGCTTTAATATAATAATATTTATCCGAATTAAAAAAAAACGCTATTTTCTTTCATAAAATTTAAAAAGTTTCTGTTTGACACCGTCCGAAAATAATGGATACCCTACGCGCCCGAGTGACGTAATCACTGTAAAGATCACCGCTCGCCCTAGCTACGTACACAACATTCCAATGAAAACACAATAGTTACACATAACCTGTGATGTAACTTTTCCTTCATACTTTCATCCTGGCTTAGGACAGGCAAAAATTCCTACCCTTTGTGTTGCGTGACGAGTCCAAATTAATGTAAGTTAGATTTAACAACAAAGGAAATGAAAAATTTACTAAACCATTTGGTAGGACTTTGGCGTATTTAAAAGGTTAATCACAATGTTATGCACACACGGCTACACATTAAGCTATGCGAAACCAAAGGGTAGCTCGCCGTCCAATCAAGGACCAAGCCCAGGTTGACGCGCGCCTCAAAGAGCTGTTGGCAAACTGACGGAAGAGGGCCAAACGCCTGCCGGGGTCGCGGGACTGTCTTAGCAGGATACCGCGGCCCTGGAACGCAAAATGCATTTGAAGGAATAGCTGACCGTTCATTTTACGGAAGGATCATACAAAGCGAGGCCAAGAAAAACTGGTTTTGTATAGCTTGATGTGTAGCCTGATTGATTGATTATTTACACTTACCTATTAAATAAAATCCTCGTAAATGAATCCCATTTTGATCAGCTTTTACATTAATCGTAAAAGCTGTTCGAAATGGGATCCATTTACGGCCACGCATGCCTCCGCACGTTTTCGTAGATTGTTTCACACTCTAAGAAGCACAACAGTGTCATTTCTTAAGTCTCTAAACGCACTACGAATCCGCCTTTTGAGTTCCGATGTACTACGGAACATAGTTGCATACATTCGGCGCTTCACTTCTCCCCAAAGATAAAAGTCCAGTGGGGTAAGGTCGGGCGAACGCGCTGGCCACGCCACTGGCCCTCCACGTCCTATCCATCGCCCAGGAAACTCCTCATCTAGCATAGCCCTGATTTGCAGCTGAAAATGTGCAGGGGCACTGTCATGTTGGTAGTAGAGGTTCCTCAGGGAACGAAGAGGCACATTTTCCAACATCCTGTCGAATACATGTCGTAAAATAGCCATGTGCGACTGTGCATTCAAATGGCCTTCAATAAAATGGGGTCCGAGAAGTTTGTTATCCAGAATTCCCGCCCACACGTTTACGGAAAAACGGTGCTGATAACTGTTTTGCCGTATTTGGTGTTCGTTTACCCGACTCCAGTAATGTTCATTATGAACATTGTAAATGCCCGACCTTGTAGACATTGCTTCGTCCGTAAATAAAATGAAAACGTTATCAAAATTTTGAAGTAGCCATTGCGAAAATACCATCTGCGGTATGTGGTCGTTTTAATTTAATTCTTGAACCGGCTGAAAATGATATGGATGTTTACGATCAATGTGTAGAATTTTCCAAATTGTCCAGTGAGAAACATCGAAAATACAGGCTGCCCGCCTGGTACTCTCCTCTGGGGTTTTCCGCGAAGAAATCCAAGATACATTCTTGAAGGGTAACTGGCAGCTGCTGGTTGCCACGCCCCTGAGCATGCGCTGGCATGGTAAATTGTCCGTAGCTACGTAAAATTTGCGTGGCCGCCAACAAGGTTTCACGATTTGGCACAGGTTGTCCAGGGTATAATTCTGCGTAAATTCGTCGAGCCTCGTTCAGGTTATCACCAGCTGTGGCATAAAGCTGTACCATTTCGGTCCACTGTACGTTTGTGTATGACATAATTACAAACTAAAACACACTCGCGCACAAACTACAACGACCTAAAACACACAAATGAGCGGCGGGACGTGAATCAAATGTACACTTGCATCCGCTACCGAGACAGCGGACAGACTGGCACTCCCGGCTTCCGTCGCTGAGCTGCGCGCTGCTGTGTTCTTTACTGGAATTTACTGTGCCTACGCACCTAGGGTGAAATAATTGTAAGAAAAAATTTTGATGAAGTACCAATAGACAGGCTTTTACATATGCATGATTGACGTCACGGACGGTATACGAACAACTAAGATTGCTCAGATTTTTAATTCGTAAACATAGAAATAAAGTTTGTTTCGGCCTATTAACATAATATATAAGTGAAATAATACATGAATTTTCTGTGTGAGCGTTATGGTGTTGTAACTTAAATGATTGTGAGGTTTTCTCGCCTAATCTAATTTAGAAGATCTTAGACATTCTAAGCCCAGAAGAGGGTATATAGATCTTTAATTTCATAGTAGCATTGATAGCAACTAGTTGGTGAGTTTAATTAGCGCCATCTTTTGTACAATAGTCTTAGCACCCATTAAACTCAATATGCCAAAGTGTGGAGCATGTGGTAAATTTCTTACGTCGACAGGTGCCGTTACTTGTACTGTTTGTGCGATTGTGTTTCATCGTGGATGTCTATTAGTATCTGATACGGCAACTATAAGCAAAGATTGGGCATGTCCAGAATGCAAAAGGAAGTCACGAAAAGGGGACAATACATCTACTCCTGTAAGAGGGATATCTGGTAACATATCACAAGATAATGTGTCACCTCGGGAGGTCACTACTAGTCCACCCTGCAGCGATTTGTCTAAGACATTACACATGAAATCTGGTGAAGAATCGATTGCGCAAGAGCTCAGTCGCCAGTTAGTGACTTGCACAGCTGAGATGCGTGAACTGCGAAAGGAGATTAGTGAACTTCGAGCGTCCGTATTAGGGTTTAGTGAGCGTATGGATGGCATCGAGCGTAGGCTTGAGATAATTGAGCAAAGGCACAAACCCTCCGTAGTTGAGGTTGAAGAACTGGAGCGAACGGTGAACTCGTTAAAACTAGAACTCAACGATCGGGACCAATAGGCACTGCTCTCGGATCTGGAGATCGGGCATTTACCGGAAGAAAAGGGTGAAAATATCATTCACACCGTGTCCGTGCTCGCAGCCAGACTAGGTGTGCCACTAGAAGAGCGAGACATAGTGTTTGCGGAGCGCATGGGAGCGGTCCAAGCTGCGGCTAGTGGCGGGTCGCCGGGTAGCGTAGTACCGCGGAGCCGCCGCGTCGTGGTGCGGCTGGCGTGCCGTCAGCTGCGCGACGAGCTCTTGCGCGCCACGCGTGTGCGCCGCACACTCCCAACCACGGAACTGGGCTCAGCCGCCCCGCCACACCGACTTTACGTTAACGAGCGACTAACCCGTTACAATAAGCAGCTTTTCTACAAAGTCCGTGAGGCGTGCCGTAAATTCTCGTGGCGTTACTCGTGGACAAAGAGAGGTCGCATTTATGCGCGCCAAGGTGAAGGGAAACCAGCCTGCTATATTCGTACGGAGGATGACTTTGTTCGTATTTTTGGTTCAGATAAGGTTTGAAATAACGTCTTATCATGATTTCAAGAGAAAGTTGAATGTACATTTTATACCAAATTATTGTATTAGTAAGATTGTGTACTATATACTTCTTTACGTCAAATATGTGGGGAATATTTATTTGGAACAATTTATACAACCATCAAATTATAAATATTATTTTTATTTATTGTATTATATTATAATATATATCCTTTCATTCTCTATTAACTTAAACAATCATCAATTCGTATATTTATATTGTTTATTTATCTATAATTATGACTACACCATACTACTTTGCGGGAGAATTTATATACCATTAATATGTTTGTTACCGACCTTAACATCCGTATCTACTTATAACGCACAGACTGGTCATTTACTAGCTTCTGTAATAAAGAACTACTATTTGAAATGGGTAATTTGAAATACTTAAAAGTTGGTTTGTTAAACGCAGGCTCCTTGGGTTCTAGGCATGAGGAATTCATTGTGGCCATGAAAGATCTAAAGCCCGACATTATGGCCATTAATGAGACATGGCTTAGGGCTGGAGAAGAGGCGAAAGCTCCCATACTGGATGAATATCGTTTGCGACATAATCCTAGGCCTCAGCAAATTAAAAGAGGAAGAGGCGGAGGAGTAGGCTTTTATATACATAAAAATTTGGCATTTAAAATTTGTCCACATCCTTCTACTCCCTCTGTAGAACAGATGTGGATAAAAATGAATATTTCAGGAGTCAACCTTATCATTGGCACCGCATATAGACCCCCTTGGCTAGATATTAATATTTTCTTGGATGCGTTGGCTGAATCAGTTTCCACTTTTGCCAACGCGGATAAGGTTATCTTGGTTGGTGATTTCAATATTAATATTTTGGAAAGTGGAAACAACAAGACTATATTGCTATGCCAATTCTTAGAATGTCATAGCTTAAAACAAGTTGTAAGTAATAGTACATATATATATATAAATAATATAATAGTAAAAGTAATACTCCGACACACTTCACTAGTCACAGCGAAACACTGCTAGATTTGATCTGTTCAGATGCTCGAGTACGAAACACCATAGTCAAATACTTGCCCGATTTGGGAAGCCATGCTATTGTTTCTGCTGAATTTAATATAAAAAAGGAAAAACTTAGTCCTCGTTATATAACATATAGGCCACTAAATAATATTGTTACAGAATTATTTATTCGTGATTTAGAAAGCATAAATTGGTCACTTTGTACAAATTTTAATGACGTCAATGACATGGTTTCTTATTTTTGTTCTGCTACAAACATTCTGTTCGATTTGCATGCTCCACTTAAAACCACTCATTTCAAATCACCGCCTCACCCTTGGATTACTGATACAATATGCAAAATGATCAAAATTCGCGGCGACTACCATGCTAAATACAAAAAATCAAAAAATAACACATTTAAACATTGTTATAAAAACATGAAGCTGATAGTAACAGAAGCCATGATAAATGAAAAGAAAGCATATTTCGAACAGTACATAAATAAAAGTAGTAAGGATTCCAAGACTATGTGGAAACATTTGAAAAACGTAGTAAATCTCAAAAATAAGGCTGAGGAACTTCCTCATCAGTTCAATGACCCTGATTTGATAAATAGACATTTTTTAAATATACCTGAGGATGACACTGTACCAATTATTCATATTGATTACTATAAACAAAATAGGCACAATTTTAATAATTTTACTGTGTCTACAGTAGCAGAAGAATTAATATTAAAAACTATTAAAGAACTAAAATCCAATGCCGTAGGTATAGACAATATCTCCCTACAGATGCTTTTAATGACTCTACCCCAATCATTAACGACAATAACTACTATCATTAATAAATCGATTCAGTGTGCGGTTTTTCCAAATTTATGGAAACTCGCAATTGTCAAGCCTTTACCAAAGAAGATCAACCCTCTTTCGATTCAAGACCTATGACCTATTAGTATATTGCCCTGCATATCCAAAATACTAGAAAAAGTAGTTTGCAAGCAGATGACAGATTACCTTGAAATTAATGGCGTACTGCCTGTTATGCAATCTGGTTTTCGCAAGGGCCACAGCACTACTACAGCTTTGCTTGAGGTAACCGATAACCTACTTGCGGCTCAAGATGGAGGTATGTGCTCAATTTTAGTGCTCTTAGATTTCTCCCGAGCATTTGATTCGATCGATCAGTCATTACTCCTGGCTAAGTTGGCATTCTATGGCTTTGATGCTAATGCAGTCAAATGGTTTGACAGTTATCTCACGGGAAGGCAACAATGTGTAGAAATCGTTAAAAGTGACGGTACTAGGATTCAATCAGCCCCCCAGAATGTTACACGAGGCGTCCCACAGGGCTCGGTACTAGGGCCTGTTCTCTACACGCTATATTCTGCAGATGTCGTTAAGAACATTAATCACTGTCACTATCACCTATATGCTGATGACCTGCAAATGTACTTTTCATTTATACCATCGCCAATGGGCCTTCTTCAAGCTATTAATAAAATAAATTACGATTTAGAGGCTATTTCTGCTTGGTCAAAATTAAATTCTTTGGTTCTAAATCCTGACAAATCAAAGTTTATGTTAATAGGGTCAAAAAAAAATGATTGCTAAACTTGTAAATGTCCCAATAGTTTTAAAAATTGGAAACAATCCAATTGATCAAATCTCCGAGGCTAGAAACCTTAGCCTAAAGCTTGATAACCATCTGCGCTTCGAAGCACGTGTCACAGAAAGTGTACGAAACTGTTTTTATAGATTAAAAATCTTGTATAAAATCAGGCCATTTCTAACAGAGAAAACAAGGATAAGATTATGCGAGTCTTTGATTTTGTCCAAATTAAATTACTGTGACGTAGTGTCTGGACCATGTCTATTAAGTAGGACTCAGAGACTTATACAGCGTGTACAAAATGCATGTGCGAGGTTCTGCTTTCATATACCACCGCGTGCGCATGTTACTCCTTTTCTTAATAATGCAGGCCTATTAAAAATGTCGTCGCGTCGAAAGTTACACCTTGCTACCTTATTATTTGGAATAATTTCTTCAAAAACACCTCGTTACTTATATGACAAATAGTGTGGGTTAGCGAACAGTCAAAATATCCGAAACGTAAATGTTCTAACGTCTTTGTTATTCCAAAACATAGAACAATGGCATTTAGAGGGTCCTTTAGGTACGCAGCTTCTCGCTGCTGGAACGATCTGCCTCCACCAATGCGTGCTTTAAAAACTATAGGAACATTCAAAAAAAAAAGCTATCAGCAATTTTTAAACAAGACCATAATCCCTCGTAATTTTAAAATTATTTTTTTTTACTTTAATTTTTTTTTGTTTTACTTGCACAATATAAAGGGGTCCTCTAATCAACGCTGGAAAAATTGTTGGATAAGATTAACTGATTTTTTTAATTCCGTCACTAATTTTTAGTTTACTCACTGTTTTGTTTCTTTTTGTTTATGGTTGTTAAATCGTAAAGACTTTACAATTAAATTCAGTTTTTTTAGTTTATTAAGATTAGATAATATACTATATTATGATGTTGAGCTGTTGAGCACTTTATAATGTATATGTACGTACATTTAAATGTGTATGATGTATATCTTTTAAATGTGTATGATGTATTTCTTTATAATAGTAATATACTTACATTATAATACTAAGACAATAGATGGGGAAGTCTGAGGCCTGTAGCACAGTTTTTACTAACACAGGCTTCAGAGCTCAAAAAATAATTGTAACAATAATGTAATGTATGTTAATAAATTTCATTTCATTTCATTTCATTTCATTTCATATACGTATGTATTGATGTATAGATATGTATGTGATATGCAAGTGTACAGTTCACTTATACAGTTTGTTATTAGTTCCAAATAATACCTCTTTTATACTCATTCCTTTCCCACTCACTTCTCAGAGTGGTTGTTTTTTATTTTATTTTTTTATTTTTAGCTTTAAGTAATGTATGACCGTCCGTGAAGTGAATATTGGGCTCTATTTGAAAATCAGCGCTGCTGTCATTTGGTACAGCAGCAGTTAGCTGAAATAGGGACCTAATTTGACTTCACAAAAATCCATTTTATTTTTTATTGTAATATTTCGAGTTTTTTGTTTATCTTTGTGATTTCAAATAAAGTTTTTCTTTCTTCTTTCTTCTTCTTCTTTCTTTCTTACATACATTGGAATTTGTTGGTGTTCGAGGGAAACTGTTAGCTTGGATTAAGACATTTCTACGTCAAGTACATGAACAAGTCTTGAACATGTTCGCAGACTGCAGACTTCCCGGAGCGTCGGTGCTTCACGTCAGCTATATGATCATATGTGTATATATATACATGTGTATATGAATATATGAACATATAGCTGACGTGAAGCACCGACGCTCCGGGAAGTCTGCAGTCTGCGAACATGTTCAAGATCGTCCCCACCATTACATTCGATTTGATAAACCACAAATACTCGCAAAAGAACACCGATTCCTACCAAGGATGATACGCGAGGCTATTGAAATTAAAAAACATCCAAATTTCAATAGAGAAGATGGATGGGTGCTGCCACCTGCTTGGGATCCCATAATTAACAAAATTAAACCCAAACCTAAGCATACCACTGCAAGACTTCATGATACTATAAGCTCGTTTTGCGTAAATCGGACCAAAAATTAATATTCAAAAACTGAAGGTAGCCGGACTAACTATGACATTGGGACGTCAAACATCTCATTCCCCCCGTGACCATTATTGCTGTAAAGCACCCGAAACGTCGGGAATTAAAAATAAGTAAAAGTAGTGAAATAAACGCGATAAAATCCGTAAATTTAGTTTTATTCAAAGATATTTATATTTTTTATACAATTCCAGTACTCAAAAAACACACATCTTAGGGGACATCAATTGAAATTAAGTAAAGCTAAAAATAACCCACACAAGCAACGTTTTTAGCAAAAGAGTGGTTGAAGCGGGGATACAGGGGATAGGATACGGGCTTCAATATCAGTTGTTTCAACTGCTGGTCTGATACGTAATAATACATTATATATATAGAGTCAGGGGCATTGCATCTTAGTCGTCAGAGGTGACAGTTTAGGGTCAATTCTCATGTACCACAACCACACCACAGCCACAACCACACCACAACGACGCCATGTGGTCGGGCGTATATTTTGTATTGAAAATGAATATTACAATTTACACGTACCACATTTTGCCGTTGTTATCGACCACCTGTGTAATACGACCACATCGTAACCACATCGTGACGGCAACGCCGCCACCGGCGGCGGCACCGCGGCCACATCGCCACGACATGACGTCATCAACAGCGCGCGCCTAGCTGGCGCCTGCGCTCCCCCCTTTCATTCTGCGTTGTACTGAGTTGCCGCGTGGTTGTGCGAGAAATTAAAATGTCCGACTCCGAGACTTTTGACACGGATATGTTTATTGAGGAGATTCGCAATTTGCCATGCATTTGGGATCAAAGGACAGAGGAGTATTCCAATCGCATATTAAAAAACAAAGCATGGGAAAACCTTTGCATGAAGTTTAATGAAGATTTTGATAATAAGGAAACGAAAGAAAAAAACCAGTGTGGTAAGTTTATTAATTACTATTTATTAAACCGAGTGTACCTAACAACACCATTCACGCTTTATTGTACTGCCACGATAATTCACCTTCAGGGCTCACAAAATAGTCGGCAAATTCATTTCTAACAGAATCTGCTCGAATCCCGTCATGACTTTGATCAAAGGAATGCATTCGTAACAAATTTGAAGTTATCGATAAAGTGTCATCGAATTTATAGCCATCTCGCTTGCGTACTATATTATGTAATACAACACATGCTTTCACTATGTCTGTTGCAAATTCAACTGACACGTTAATTGGCCTATGCAATATACGCCATTTGTTAGTCAAAATTCCAAAGGAACATTCCACATATCTTCGTGCTCGTGATAATCTATAGTTAAAAACACGTTTTTTCATTGTTAATTGCTTGCCGCTGTATGGTCGCAGCAAATGTTTGTGTAATCCAAAGGCTTCATCGCCAATGAATACCATAGGCAAGGGCCTACCTACAGGGGTAATTGCTTGTGGTCCAGATAGATCTAAATCATTTCTTTCCATTGCATCATATAAACTGCAGTCCCTCCAAATAGTTGAATCGGAAGTTTTACCGTAGGCTCCTACATCAACATACACGAATAAATAATCGGCGTCACATACGGCCATTAAGACAATAGAAAAGAAATGTTTATAATTAAAGAATAATGAACCACTGCGTGGTGGATGAATAATCTTAATATGTTTCCCATCTACAGCCCCTAAGCAGTTTGGAAAATTTGCTTTCTTTTTAAATTTGTTCGCAATATCAAGCCACATTGTTTTATTACATGTTGGTAAATGAATAGGCTGTAATTTATCCTAAATCAGGCGGCACACGTCGTGGACAATTTTGCTAGCAGTTGAAGTACCACATTTAAAAAAATCGGCGAGATCTTCAAACGAACACCCCGTTGCCAAATATCTGTAACAAAAAAATTATATTAAAAACAAATAATAATGAAATGGAATTATACAGGCTGTTACAAAAGGTTGAAATAAATAACACTGGGGTCATTGTATTGTATTCATGAATATGAACAACTTTTACAATGGGGACACAACGAAATCGTAAAAAATCAGCTGTTTCTTATATTTAGGTCATGTAGGTATATGTGTCCCCATAGTAAAAGTAGCTCGTGTTGAAGAGTACAACGACCCCTTAAAGTATTAGGTATTTCAGCCTTTTTTAACACCATTCAATAGGCTGATGACATTTTGGGAAATGATCGATCTTACATTATACTGCACTAATATAAAATAAATCCAGTTAATTTTAATATGGTAAAATTTAAAAAAAATGTAAAATATTAAATACTACTTATTTATATATTACATAACGTGTAGTCCACGCGGGTAGAAAGCTAGTACATTAAATAATTATATTACGCTTTCAAAAAGCGCTTATGCCACCGGTATAAGAAAAACTAATCATTTATCAAACCATAATTATAAAGATGCTTGGCTGTCATAAATTTAAGAATAACTTGAAACTATTAACATGGATATTTAAATATACAGAAATTATCTTCAATACTGAGTTCATTATATGATCTGATCGCTGTAATTTCGATATTGTAAAATATTATTATTATTTTATATGTTATTTTCAAATTTAACTACCAACTTACTTTTCTACAAATTTCAATTTAACAATTAATTTTTCAGCTGCCAACTTACAAAGAAAATGGAAAAGCTTAAGAGACTCTTTCAACAGAGACCTTAAAAAACAAAATTCACAGAGAAGCGGTTCAGCAGGTAGTTCAAAGAGATACTACTACTTTAGTCAATTATTATTTTTAAAGCCATTGTCTGAAAATCGAAATACAACATCGTCTCTACCGGTACAAAACAAAGACGATGACATCGAACAAATCGATAATGAAGACGATAATACTACTGAAACGAGTGACTCTGAAGTTTGGAAGAGACCAAAAAATATCCAAAGAAAAAAAGATGATGCAGAATATGGGTTAATAAAAAAAAATACAAGTCATTTGAGCGATCAAGTAACTGCACATACTCGTACACAGGAACCTGACAAGTCCTGTGACAGTGATATGCATTTTTTGCTATCTTTATACGATAGATTTAAGACCATTCGCGATGATTGGAAACTGAATGCTCAGATAGAAATATTGAATGTAATTAAAAAATATCACACACCTACAACTACACGTAATGGTAATTACAGTGAATATGGACAGGGGTATACGACACCAGCGTACCAACCGTACGAGCGACCATCAACGTCTAGGTATCGGCCGGATATGGAAACAGGCTCTCCGCAGCTTCACAATTTGCGTACTGCATCCACACCAAGAGATATTTCAGTACCAGAATCTCCACTCAGCGTCTCTTCTCAGGCTTCAAACTATAATGATCCGACTATAAGGGATATTTTCGGAGATTAACTGATTAATTACCTACTCTGTTGATTTTTGAATGACAAAATAAATAAAAATATCTTCCTATCCTCCCTACCACAGTTGCAAATTAACTCATTGGCAATAATAAAGGCCTGAGCAGACCGGATGCGTGGCGTGTGCGTAACGTACAGTCAGCGACACATCGACCTACGAAAATCTGTGAAAAAACCACAACTGATGTTGATCTCTATGCGTTTGAAATTAGGTTGAAATTGCTGACTGTACATGCATACTGTTGTAATAATAGGAAACTATATGAAACGTGCCCACAATCATAATCTTACTTTTTATTGTTAATGAATTAAGAGGCCGTACCTGGTTTTGCTCGCAACACTAGCGCCACTTTCATTAAAATAATAATATATTTTTATTTAAGGCATAGATAAAAAATCTGTCTCAGCCACTTTTTAGCTAAATTCTTTTTTTGCTACATTTACAAATTGGCTGAGACAGATTTTTTTATCTATGCCTTAAATAAAAAGATATAATTTTTTTAATGAAAGTGTCGCTAGTGGCGCGAGCAAAACCAGGTAGGTACGGCCTCTTAATTTGCACCTGTATTTTATATTTTATAAATTAGTTTCATCTGCCCGGTGAGTCTGTCCCGGTAGATGGAACTAATTATATTTTCTAAGTACTTAAAAATAATTAACTATAAAAAAAATTACTCACCTCAATGTCATTGCCAGACGTTCTACAGATGGTATGCTTTTTCTCATGGCCGTGTCTTTTTTTTGCAACTCACTATTCAGTTCGTTTAACAAGTAGTCAAATGTATTCTTGTTCATTCTAAATTTTTTATAAAATTTCTTCTTGAACCTTCGAAGTTTAGGATAATCAGTACGAAATTGGCTTTGACTTTTGTTTTCCAATAAAGGATGTACCCAATAAATTCTATTTCGACGAATACGATGATGTCGTCGTCTTCTTCTTATTAATAAAAGCCATAACAAGGATAGCAACAACAATCTTTCCACCATGACTACGTTCAGTCAAGCTGTGTTTCCTCTACGAAAGCCGGAGTATAACTGCACATGACCACGTGGTTACCACATCGCAACGACAGCGACAACGCAACCACATCGACATTTTGTCGGTACCACAACGCAACTGCAAAAAGCCGCTGCGACACTATTCACACGTAACCACAGCTTGACCACATTTTGTCGCTGCGACGTGGTGTGGTTGTGGTACGTGTGAATTGACCCTTATTCATGTTTGTTTATGTTTGAAGTTAGCAGTCCGTAAACTGCAGTACCCACATATCGTAAGGTGGATCGGCTACAAACCATAAGGTTGACTGGTAGCTTGTTTGTCACTTCATGGTTGCGCGGAAAACCATTGATATTTTTAATTTATTCGAGGGTATGCTTGCCAAGCGTTTGTCCTTTCCTTAACCTATCGTCCCTCCGTACACACCGGGGTGGTGGGGTGAGAGGATAAAGAAGAAATTCTAGAATGTTGCGTGATTCTTGCAACCAATGAGAATAGCGCCCGACTTCGGTGGGAAAGAAGCCGATATAAGTTCGCGCGCTGTGCTCGAGCGCTCTCTTGCCTTTGCGCCGCCAGTTGGAACCACACCGCCAAGGACAGTCGCGTCCTAGAGGGCTCTTGCCTTTGCGCAGCTAGTTGGAATCACACCGCCTAGGACAGTCGCGTCCTAGAGGTCTCTTGCCCACGCATCGCTCGTTCAAACCGCACCAACCTGGAGCAGTCGCGCTCCAGGAGTAGCCGCCTCACCTAGTGTGAAATATCGTCGCGCACCGCTCTCTTCCATCGCACCACCGGCCAGGACCGCATCCCTGGGGCCCCAGGAGATCCGCCAGAAGTCGCACCGCAGCAACAGAAGCGTCCAAGCTGCATCGAAGTCACACCCCGGTAAGTGTGTTTCTTTTTCCTATGATGCCCGCTTGAGTGTTTGTTTGTTAGTTAATCCGCCCCATTTCATTCCTCCTAATGTGTTCAAGCAGGATTCCTTCATAACCTTGGCAAGCCATAGATTTCGGAAGAGCGAGTGCATTGTCAAGGAACCGCGCGCCACATCTGCCATCTTGTTTAGGCATAAGAAGAATCTGCGTATACAGTCCATATAGTGTAACATCTCGCGTTATAGGGTCAAGGCTCGACCGGGGAATCGGAACTCAGCAACGCTAAGGCCCGCCGCCCAACCTTTTTCTGGTCATTCCAGCGGATTTGGACTGGTGATTTGTAGCCTCACCAACCATTTCTGGAACTGGTGCTTTGTAGCCTCATCGAGTCGAACTGCTGAACTAATCCCTTAGACAATGCACTCTAATTTAATATTGGATAGATTTATGTAGTTGGTTTAGTTTAAATTTAAAATTTGGTTAGTTTTATTCGCAAGTAGAATTAGTCATTTAAATAGTGTTTGTTTAGTTTAAATTTAAAATTTATTAGTTACTCGCATAAGTAAATCGACTTATTTAGTTAAAATAGTTTAGTTCCGCTTGGCCTTATTCGGCCTACCCACCATTTGTGAAAAATAGTGTGAGTTTTAGATTCTTATCTATCGACGCGTGTTGTCTCGTTTCGTTGCAAAGGTGCTCAATTTAACGACGTAATACGGCACGATAAGACAATAGTGTTGTGAGATATAGTTGTATTACATTGTGTCCATCCTCCAGCGTTGTGCGATTAATTGTGATTAATCTAATATTAATTATAGTGATTTAAAATGGCAGTTAGTGGAAATGAAATTAAACTTAAAACTTTTTACGCCAAGACGGACGTACTCTTTTCACGTATACAATATATAAGTGATCACATAAAAAATATTAACGTAGAAGCAGTGCGGGAGACGTTTTTATGTGAAATCGAAACAGTGGACTCTTTGCGGACGGATTACGAAAAGATAGTAGACCAAATTAATAATTTGGAATTACAAATCTACCCTAAGCTTACAGTGAACTATCAGCCGCTTCTATCATTTGAAGATATGTTGTGTTGCTGAAAATAACGGCAAATCTCTTATAGTCCCCATCCCAAAGCGAAGCAAAGCCGGAAGCCCAGGTACGCCCACGTGATTCACTTAGATTGCCCCCCATAGATATTCCGGTATTCAATGGCGATATTAAAACTTGGCCGTTGTTCGTAAATAGTTTTGAACATAATATACATAATAATCCATCGTTATCGGACGCTGAAAGATTGTATTACTTAATTAGTAAATTAAGCGGTAGGGCACAGTCCATTTGTTCGGGCTTCACACCAACAGCAAACAATTATTCGTTAATATTTGAAACACTTAAGAACGAATATGAAGATAAGCGAATGTTAGCTTCTTCATATTTAGACCAAATATTTGATCTTAAAGCTATATCATCCGCGAACATCACCGGCTTAGAGCAGTTTTTGGATAAATTTGTAGCATCGGTGGCTGCACTTAGGAACCTGAAATTTAATGACCTTATGGACGTGGTGTTTCTCCATATCGCCTTAAAGAAATTAGAATCGGACTCCGTGCGTGCTTTTGAAATGGAGCATCGTAGTTCTGAGTTGCCATCATTCGATTTATTAGCATCCTTAGCATCAGTCAAGAAATGTGTCGACCGCAGACAGACTTTATCATCTAGAACCGCAGGGTCTCTAACGTACGTAACCGCTGCGCCTGCATTGCTTCCTAGCGCCTGTGTTCTATGTAAAAATAAACAACACGGTAATTTATATAACTGTGTGACCTTTCGTAAACATTTGGATTTGGATTTGGAATTCGCTTACGGAGCTCGAATCGAGCAGTCGTGCCTATCAGCAATACAAGTGTTTAAATATTTTCAATAAAACTGTGACCTAGATAAACCATTGAAAAATTTCTGTTGAGTTGTGATTTCACGAATAACAAATTATAATGAAAAACATTTGATATAAAACATGTCTAATACATACGAAAATAGTCCTTTCAATCGGAGCACCATTACATCTCGGAGTCCGCCCAGCACGCCTCAACCACCACACCAGGATGCTGCAGACCCCATCGAATTTTTAGCCACCAGTGACATAAAGAATTGGATGACCTCAATCGAGCAGTGTCTAAATGAAGTTTGCCATATTGCACAGGAAGGAAAACTGAACTCTGAACAAAAGCTGAGAATCAATTTCCTATCGCGCAAGGTCGGTAATGCAGCCTCTCAGATGGCAGTTTACTACCAATCTTTGAAGCAAAAGGCTATTTTAATGCACACCTCTCTTAAAGCACTGAGAGAAAAGCAAGACCTAATGGAATGCCTAAATGACTTTAGAAAATCACTCAAGGAAACGATTCAAGAAAGCTGTGCCAAACCATCTACAGAAAAAATGTCCTTTGCTGATATGGTCAAAACTACCAAAAATAATTACTTGCGCCCCAATACATTCAGTTCTATAGAAATTTACCCTGAGAATAAATTAAAAACAAGTGAAGACACAAAATCTCTTGTCCAGAAAATTATATGCCCCGAACAATTGAAACTACACCTAAGAGGACTACGAAAAACTAAAAATGGAGGCGTTATTATCAACACTGATTCAAAGGAGGACATTGAGAAGTTAAAAAAATCTACCCAGCTTGGTAGTTCCGGACTAAAGGAGGAAGATCCCCATAAAAGAAGACCAAGGATTATAGTCTAAGGAGTACCTACTGCCCTAAGCAAACGAGAAGTCTTTGACTGCATTTTTGAACAAAATTTAGCAGATAAGATCCCTAAATTAACGCGGGAATCTTTTTTGTCCTCTATAAAACTAAGTCATAAATCGGGTAAAAAACAAGCACTTTCATGCAACTTTATTTTGGAAGTGCCAGCTGGCATCAGAAAGGCACTTATCAACCAGGAGCGAGTCTTCATAAATTGGACGTCGTGCCCAGTTCGAGACTTCACACTTGTGACCAGGTGCTTCAAATGCCAACAGTATGGACACGCTGCAAAAACTTGCCGGGAAACAATCGACACGTGTGGACATTGTGGTGAATTTTTCCCATTTCATTCCATTTCCATTGTCGTCGCGTCTGTCAGACAGTTAACTGTGTGTTTGTGCTCTGTGATCTTAATTTACGAGTTCATAATTTAAGTGTTTCTTTGTGGAAGTATTTTGCATTTTTCATACAATATAGACATACAACGTGTTTCCTTAAGTTTTGCTGTGACTTATTCAAGGCAAGTTAAAGCAATATTAGCACAATATTACAACAGATATCAACAATATTAAGAAAAGAGCGAGGGTAAAAAGTCATCGACCCGGTACGTGGCATCTTCACGGTTACGCGCTATACTTAACCGTGAAAGTCGTGTGCACCATTTTCATAGTATTATCGCTGATAAACGCGCTACTAACACCACAAAATTGTACTTTTTTCGGGGTCTGTAAATTAAAGCAGCATAATGAAGTGCGCTGGTTGCTTTAAGCCTATTAGAGACAGTGCCGGTATTAGTAAATGTACCTCTACTGCATGTGAAAAAATTTTTTGCTCATTGTGTATAAATGCTCCAATACTCACTGCTGAGCGGAAGATTTGGAAATGTCCCGAATGCAGTGCCGCGCAAAAAAAAGGTGGGGATAACAGTCTTACTCCAGTTCGAGGTGGTTCTGAAAATGTTACCACACGTAAAAAGCAGGACTCTGTGGGGTCTGAAATGATCCAACTCACTGAACAGCTACGCCTCCTTACCAGTGAATTGTGCTCCGTTAAAACGAAATTAAATGACCGGATCCAATCAATTTCTTATACAAACGAGCGAATGGACGATATTATGGGTATTCTCGCAACCATTAATGAGAAAATAAAATACTTAGAAAAACGTGATGAAGACGTCCAAAATTTGCAGGTTACAGTATCACAACTGCAAAATGAACTAAAAATACGAGCTCAACAGAATATGAAAAATGAAGTAGAAATTGTAGGAATTCCTGAAAACTTGGGTGAAAATCTGAATCATACCATACTCGTAGCAGCAACGAAACTGGGAGTCGACCTAGAAGATAAAGACTTAGATTGGGTAACTCGTGTGGGCCCACGCCGACCACCGAAAACCGTTGCTCTACCAGAACATAGCGGCAATATGCCGCGGCCAGTGGTCGTTAAATTTCTGCGTCGATCTAAACGGGATCAAATCTTCAAAGCTGCAAAGTTAAGAAGAAACATAAACAGTTCTGACCTGGAGGTAGCTGGTCTAACCCGGGAAGTTTATTTTAATGAAAGGCTTACCAAAGAAAACAGAGTGTTATTTCGAGACACTACACAAAGGTCCAAGCAACACGGATACATATTCTGTTGGTGTAATCAAGGCTTTATTTACGTCAGGCAACGTGAAGGTAAATCTGCTCTGCTTATTCAATCGCACAAGGATCTTAACCGTCTGCTTCCACCCACTTCCACAGTCTAGAGTACATAATGATAAACGTAATGATCTACATAATATTGAAAGATCAAGGATTGATGAAGTTTACTAAATGCAAGCTACCTTACATGACTTTGTTACTGCTAAAAATTTATGTATGTATAACTGTAAACCCTTTTGTTATTTTGATATTATTTTAAATTTCACTTTTTACAAGTCATTATTTTTGTTTCCTAAAGTAAAGAAACCAAGTTTTTTAAGTGTAAAAATGTTTTGGCTCATATTAGCCAACTTATACCGGTTTTCGGATAAAATTCAACTGCGAAAATGATTGTGACTGAAAACCTGGGCCTTGAATTAGACTCAATGCAAGTTAAGTGTGAAATTATAAAAGATATATGTGATTGTAAACATGTCATCACTCCGGAATTCACCTTTAAGCTATTTTGTCTCAATATCAGAAGCCTACGAAAGAACTTGATATTGAACTGATACTTTAATGGTAGCCTTACAACGTTTAGAAATTTCCATGGATATTATAATTCTGACCGAATGTTGGCTCTACGATGGTATAATAATTCCGCAAATACCTGGATATAACGCTTTTAAAACGCATAGGCACTTAAATCAAAATAGCGGGGTTGTCGTATACCTGAGTGATATATGGCATGCCACAGTTTCGGAACTATGCCTTGATGAAGCCGATTGCCTATTTGTTCAAATACCCGAAAAGTTAAATATTCTTGGAATATATCGTTCACCATCTTTTAAGAATCTGAAAAAATTCCTAGCATCCCTTGAAATGCACATTAATAAAATAAATAATCTTCCCTACATCGTTGCTGGCGACATAAACATAAATATAATGAAAAATATATGTACTCCACAAAGCTTAGAGTATCAGTGCTTTATGGCCGAACACGGATTCATTCCAGTCATAGTACATCCAACTAGGAAGTCTGCTTGCCTTGATCACATATACGTCAAAAACTTGGATAGTTGCCAAGCACTACATGGCATTGTATGCCAATGTGACATTACAAACCACTTTCCAGTTATGCTTGGTTTGAACTGCAAAAAATTTAAGCCTCCTAGACCTACTCGTTTCACATTTAAAAGGGAATTTAATGCCATAAAAGATAACCTTAAAAACATCGACTGGTCTATTCTAAGCAATATATCTGATGTAAATATAGCTAATGAAATATTCACAAAACACATTACAGATGTCCTAAACAAACATACCAAAGAAGTTAAAATTAGTAGAGCCCAGTATAACATAAAACCTTGGATAACTCCAGGTTTAATTCGTTGTATGCGCGTCCTTGATCGTCTGCATCTACAATTTCGGAGTGATCCGGAAAATAAAACCTTTAAAAAATATATACCCGTTATCAAAATTTCTTTATAGATTTATTACGCAAGGTTAAAACTGAATATGAAAATAAAATTCTTATTGAAAACAAAAATAACCCGAAAAAGATGTGGCAGTCAATCAAAAATATCTGTCACCTTCAACATAATAAAAATGAACCCAAAGAATTGTTACGACTAGATGGTCTAAATGTGCAAGAGTCAATCGACTTCACAAATAATCATTTTTCTTCTGCTGGTAAAAAGCTCGCAGAAAATATTCTCTCTCATATGAAGCTAAATGAGGCTGATCTGGCAAGGTCCGTTCGAACTCCAAATCCACAAAAGAATTCGTTTTTCATCTATTCCACCGATCATGAAGAAATTGGAAAACTTATATGTCAGTTGCAAGATAATAAGGCACCGGGTATAGACGGAGTTAGCAACGCGCTTGTAAAATTTATCAAACACGAAATTATGACTCCGCTTGCGTACATTTTTAACCTCAGTCTTTCAAGTGGTATCTTTCCAGATAGTTGGAAAACCGCATCGATTTGCCCAATTTATAAAAAAAGGACCTAAAAATTCTGTTAACAACTATAGACCCATCTCGCTTTTAGTTGTATTTTCAAAATTACTTGAAAAACTAGTAAATAAACGCCTTGTGAATTATCTGAAGAAATGCAACTGTATCTCTCCAAAACAATTTGGTTTTCGTAAGGGTAAAAACACCGAAGACGCGGTAAACCTACTAACGACCACTCTGTCAGCGCATCTTGATAGAAAAAAATCCTGTATTGGGATATTTCTGGACCTATCCAAGGCTTTCGATACCATATCTATTTCTATTCTCTTGAAAAAACTAGAAAACACAGGTATTCGAGGGGTGGCCTTGGAGTGGTTTAAAAGCTACTTAACAAATCGCAAACAGTGCGTAAAAATTTGTAAGTCTATCAGTAGCTTACAAAATGTCAGTTTTGGAGTTCCACAGGGTAGCATTTTGGGACCTACATTATTTAACTTATATATTAATGACATCCATGATATAACACTTAAAAAGGCTGACATTATATGCTATGCCGATGACACCGCGGTCGTTTTTCACGGACCCTCATGGAAATCTGTTTGTCCTATCGCTGAGCGAGGTATGTTGCAAAGAAGTATGCCCACTTTGCATACATTGATTGACCTGTCATTTGTTTCTTTTTACAGGTCGCGTCTACCTACAGCTACTGTTGCATAAAATCAATTATCGTTTATAATAACATAATAACTTATCACCTTTTTATTTGGAGGCCAGGGAAAAATGCTATAAAGTAAATAAATTTTACAGATTATAAGCTGTCAACTGCACACTATGCTATACTATGGCGTGGAAAGAAAAATAACTTCCACACCATAGTATAAAACCACAAAAAAGCTTATCTGATCATAAAATAATAAGATAAGTAAAAAAACAATTGGTTATTTTGAACGTTCATGAACCACATGACAAATTAATAAGATTTTCGTAGTCTGTGAAACGAAATGTGTAAAACACTTTTTTTTTAATATATATTGTCAAGGCTTCTGGGCTTTTAAGTCATTTTTAAACGCGTACCTTTTCCTTTTCCAACCTTTTCCAAAAGTCTATTGAGAACGATAAACATATTAATATTACTTTTTTTCCTGGCTTTATTGAAAAATTCTATTATGCGATACGAAATAAGCAAAATAAAGGCAATTTTATAAGATATTTTACATTACTAGACGCGTTAGAAAATTTTCAGGTCAAACTTGGACATGATTCTTTCTCTGTGGGTACGGAATAATTTACTAACATTAAACTCAAAAAAGACGATGTACGTATGTTTTCATAAAACAAATGTATCCTGTTCGAAGTTCGATTTGAATATAAAAATTCATAAAGAGTCATGCGACATAAATCAGCGCTGTTCATGTGAGTCTCTTATGCAGGTTAAAGTTATAAAATATCTCGGTGTACTTGTTGACGAAAACTTGGGATTTAAATCGCACATAGAAGTTCTTTCAAACCGAATCAGAAGGATTATCCATATAATGAGAAAGCTATATTATATAACAAATAAGGCAATATTAAAGTCTGTGTATTACGCCCTTTGTCAATCGCTCATAACTTACTGCATCACATGTTGAGGATGTGCATCCAAAACATATTTAGTACAGATTGAGAGAGCACAGCGGGCAGTTTTAAAGGCAATGCTAGGAAAACCGTACAGATAACCCACTGCAAGTGTATACGAAGATGCCGGAGTACTTACTGTACGTCAACTCTTTGTGCTGAATACGTCTTTAGCAGTACATAAATACATATTATCTTCAAATGACCACAAACTACTGACAAATCGCAGGGTATATAAACTATCCATACCATCTGTCAATACAAAATTTGCCCAACGTTTTGGCCACTTTATCAAAAGACAAATTTATAATAAAGTCGTCAAACACTGCAATATTATAAATAAAAAATATGCATCAGCAAAATTAATCATAAAGAAATGGTTGGTCACCCTATCATATGAGGAAACAGAACAATTGATTAAAACTGACTTTTGCTAATAGATGGTATTTTTGAAATTTTTAGGTAAATATTGTTGTTGTTTTAATTTTATTTTATTTTTCTTTTTAAATGTAAATACATATATAGTTAATACATTGCAGTTATATAAAACTTAGCCTGGTTGTTAAAGGTTTCTTTCTTTTTTTATGTTTTTAGATTTTGAGCATTATGCAGTTCTTTTATTGCTATTTTGTGTAGGTATATTAAGTAGGTACATTATTGTCTGATAAGATGTATAAAATAATGCCTTGTGAACTATGGTCTCAGGTTTCCTCGATACAGGCTTGCCTAGTGAGGAAACCAACAGATATTACCTTTTGTACATATTTTTCTGTTAATAAAACATTTTTCATTTTCATTTTCATTTTCAATTAGGACATCAGTCAAATGCTTGCATTAAGAAAACTGATCCAGCAAAGTGTGCAACGTGCCTGCGTTTTAAAAAACCGAGCGACCATAAAACAGGTGACCCCGAATGCCCGGCTAGGAAGATGGCTGAAAATAGGTATATTAATTCCATAGATTATAATGAGGGCGCCTAAGAGTGCCACCTTTTACCTTAATTCTTTTTGCCCTAATTTATAAGTTACTTATAAGTTTATATATATATATATATATATATATATATATATATATATATATATATATATATATATATATATATATATATATATATATACATATATTTTTTTTAAATATTGTTATTATTTCTGTTGAATAATATGGATAAGTTAAGCAATGAAATCGATGCTGTCAGTTTATCAGCGGCAAAAACGTGTGAAATTGATATGTGCAAAGAATATCTCTTCAAACCTGCGAACTCTCTTACTATTTTAACAGAACATTCGTAGTATAAATAAAAACATGGATAATTTCCATATCCTCCTTCGAAGATTGGACACTAACTGCGACATCATCATACTAACAGAATGTTGGCTATCTAAGAGCCAAAGCAACCTTCCATTACTGCCAGGTTACAATACTTTTAGTAGTAAAAATGTATATAACCAAAATGACGGTGTAGTAGTCTTTGCGAAAAAAAATACGAACATATCAGTCGAGGAGCCTAATATGCTAGATTGTAGCAGGTTATTGGTGAAAGTGGGTCATGAAACTGCTATCCTTGCTGTTTACAGACCTTGTGGTTTTAAGCAAATAGACAATTTTATCACGTTATTAGACATTACACTTGGGAAACTGTCGTCGTTCATAAATATAGTGTTAACAGGTGATATGAGTATTGATATTAACCCAGAAGGCAATGAAGGCGAAGCAAAAGACTACCTTAATATGTGTGCATGCCAGGGCCTGCTTCCAGCACATTTGCTCCCTACACATCTAAGTGGTTCTTGTTTAGACCACACTTTACTAGGTTACCATCAATAACCCTTGTCACCAGTCCTATAGTAACCGATCATAGTGTCGTCATTCTTAACTTAAGCCTTAAAATATCGAAACTTAATTGTAAGTACTCTATTACTAAAATTAATACGAAAAACCTTGAACAAGCAATTCAAAACATTGACTTTAGCCCAGTTTATAAAACCAGTGACGTAAACATCTCTTTGCCTTACTTAATAAATAACATACCAAATGCCATTGCTAGCAATACTTCGTATAAAACAGTAGCTAAAAAAAATAATAACTTAAAGCCTTGGATTACACCTGGCCTGATTAGGTGCATGAAACACAGGGACAAACTACACCTGATGGCAAAGTCCTCTTCAGATAATTCCATTTTACAAAATTCAGATAAAAGATATAGGAATTTTTGTAACAATTTATTAAAAAAGTTGAAGTATAATTATCTTACAAACTTACTAGAAGAGTCTGGTAGAGATAATAAAAAGATTTGGCGGCATGTAAAAGATATTGCATTTATTTCCAAACAGCATGAATCTTCGTCAGAATTATTACAAAATAATGACTCGCCGCTTATATCAGCAAATACAGTAAATAATTACTTTGTGAACGTTGGTAAAAATCTGGCTGAGCAGATAACAAACAACTCTAACAATAATCGTGAACACAGGGCCACTTTATTAACTCAAAAAAACTGCCAATTAAGCTCGTTCACATTATTAGATACGGACCCTAGTGAGGTGGAAAGGATTATAATGGGACTGAAAGAAACAAGCGCGGTTGGATGGGACGGATTACCCACTAGTATATTAAAAAATATAGACAAATTTTAGTACCACCATTAACCCATATTTTCAGAATTTGTCTCTCTGAAGGAATTTTCCCAGATTGTTTAAAAAAAGTAATTGTAGTTCCAGTATTCAAATCGGGGGACAAGAAAAACGTTTCCAATTATCGGCCTATCTCGATACTCTCATCCACGTCTAAAATTTTAGAAAAATTAATTAACAACAGATTAATGAATTATTTACAAAGTAAATCCATATTATCGAATATGCAATATGGTTTCAGGCCTAAAATGTCCACTGCTGATGCTGTGCAGGAAATGACCGATTACGTGTCTCAAGAATTAGATAAAGGCAACCAATCAATTGGCATTTTCCTTGACCTTGCAAAAGCATTTGATACGGTTTCTATTCCTATCCTATTAAATAAGTTAGAGAGCACAGGTATTCGAGGTAAGTAGCTTCAACTTTTTAAGAATTATTTAGAAAATCGATATCAATGCATAAAAATCGATAAGGTTGTTAGCTCTGAACAAAAAAATACTCATTTTGGCGTGCCTCAAGGAAGTGTATTAGGGCCAACCCTATTTTTGATTTATATAAATGACCTTTGCAATCTTGAACTTAACTCAGGTAAAATAATATCTAACGCAGATGATACCGTGCTACTTCTTTCCGCAAATACAGTTGACAAGGTTTATTCATATGCTCAGCAAGGTTTTGATAGAGTTAATAAATGGCTCCAACAAAACATATTAACACTGAATACGGACAAAACCAAATATATTCATTTTTCTATGCGCAGCTCAACCCAGCATATAACCATTCCAGAACTTTATGCACATCAATGTTACTCAGTCACAGAGTCTAAATGTTACTGCCCAGTTATTTCTAATACAAAAACTGTTAAGTACCTTGGAATAATTATAGATTCTACGTTTACATTTAAAAACCACATAAACCACCTATGCAATAGAGTTTTAGTTATTTTGAAGGGGACCCTTCAAGCCGGGGGGGATGGTTGCGCGGAAAACCATTCATATTTTTAATTTATTCTTGGGTATGCTTGCCAAGCGTTTGTCCTTTCCTTAACCTATCGTACACACCGGGGTGGTGGGGTGAGAGGGTAAAGAAGAAATTCTAGAATCTTGCGTGATTCTTGCAACCAATGAGAAGAGCGCCCGACTTCGATGGGAAAGAAGCCGATATAAGCTCGCGCGTTGTGCTCGAGCGCTCTCTTGCCTTTTCGCCGCCAGTTGGAACCACACCGCCTAGGACAGTCGCGTCCTAGAGGGCTCTTGCGTTTGCGTAGCTATTTAGAATCACACCGCCTAGGACAGTCACGTCCTAGAGGGCTCTTGGTCACGCATTGCTCGTTCAAACCGCACCAACCTAGAGCAGTCGCGCTCCAGGAGTAACCGCCTCACCTAGTGTGAAATATCGTCGCGCACCGCTCTCTTCCATCGCACCACCGGCCAGGACCGCATCCCTGGGGCCCCAGGAGATCCGCCAGAAGTCGCACCGCAGCAATAGAAGCGTCCAAGCCGCATCGAAGTCACACCCTGGTAAGTGTGTTTCTTTTTCCTATGATGCCTGCTTGAGTATTTGTTTGTTAGTTAATCCGCCCCAATTCATTCCTCCTAATGTGCTCAAGCAGGATTCCTTCATTACCTTGGCAAACCATAGATTTCGGAAGAGCGAGTGCATTGTCAAGGAACCACGCGCCGCATCCGCCATCTTGTTTAGGCATAAGAAGAATCTGCGTATACAGTCCATATAGTGTAACATCTCGCGTAATAGGGTCAAGGCTTGACCGGGGAATTGGAACTCGGCAACCCTAAGGGCCGCCGCCCAACCACTTCATACAAAAAAAATATGGAGAAAAGGTAATCAAGACGTCCTTGAACAGTGCAAGCACTCACCTACAAAAACATGTTGTTTCAGAATACTCACTGAGTGAGGTGAATGAATCATCGTCATCATTACAGCCTTTCACAAGTCCACTGCTGAACATAGGCCTTTGCCAAGGAACACCACAAAGCACGGTCCTGAGCCATCCGCTTCCATCGACTTCCTGCATGTCTTACCAGGTCGTCACTCCATCACCTACACTTCGTCTACCGGCACGAGGCTGCCACAATTACGTCACGTTAGGAAAACCTTCCTTCTCCATCGGTAGTAGTTTCTTCGGCTCATTGCCACTTTTAAATTGATATTAGGTAATATGTTTATAATGTTGTATAAATTTATGTTATATATAATATAAATTGATTATATATACTTTGTGATAGTCAAATTATTAATAACATTAAGACTTACGTCATAACGTTAGTGTGAAATTATTTTATAAATATTTTCGATACGCATACCAAAAATAATATATAACTACCTATTAAGTGTAGTAATAATAATTGTGTTGTATGAAAGAACAATTATAAAAGTAATTTGTGACAAATTGACACAGCTTCGTTCAGCTAATTTGAATTGCGTAACTCGAGCTCAAAATCGAGTTACCTGAATTTCAACTCGAGTCGATTTTTTTCCGAGTTATCACGGCACATCTCTATGACAATATTTTTCTTAATATTACATTACCTTAGCCAATGATCAGAACACGAATATCAAAACAACTAATTTTTTTCCATATTTCTTGATTCCGTTTACATTTTCGAAAAATCTATAGGCCATTTACTATTACAATTTGGTTTATTCTTTTGGTGTAAATACCATTAAATGACGTTAACGGGCCCAAAAATGATTGTCTCCTTTGAGCTCCGTTTTGTTAGTTATGACATGAGTCCTTACCTCCGGATTTGATGGAGTGACCTGAAGGTTTAACTGGGTGATTACTACTGGAACTCCCAGACTAGTAGAACTAAGTGTGCCGAGTTTGGGTTCGTTTTGTTATTTATGATGAGACCTTACCACCAGACTTGATGGAGTGACCTGAAGGTATAATTCGGTTACTACAACAGGAACTCCTAGACGAGTAGAACTAGGTGTGCCGAGTTTGGGTTCGTTTTGTTAGTTATAACGAGTCCTTACCTCCGGACTTGATGGAGTGACCTGAAGGTGTAATTCGGTGATAACAACTGGAACTCCCAGACTAGTAGAACTAGGTGTGCCGAGTTTGGGTTTGTTTTGTTAGTTATGGTGAGATTTGGCACACCTAGTTCTACTCGTCCAGGAATTCCAGCAGTAGTTACCGAAATACACCTTCAGGTCACTTCATGAAATCCGGTGGTAAAGTCTTATCATAACTAACAAAACGAACCCAAACTCGGCACACCTAGTTCTACTAGTCTAGGAGTTCCAGTAGTAATCACCCAATTAAACCTTCAGGTCACTCCATCAAATCCGGAGGTAAGGACTCATGTCATAACTAACAAAACGGAGCCCAAAGGAGACAATCATTTTTGGGCCCGTTAACGTCATTTAATGGTATTTACACCAAAAGAATACACCAAATTGTAATAGTAAATGGCCTATAGATTTTTCGAAAATGTAAACGGAATCAAGAAATATGAAAAAAATTAGTTGTTTTGATATTCGTGTTCTGATCATTGGCTAAGGTAATGTAATATTAAAAAAATTATTGTCATAGAGATGTGCCGTGATAACTCGGAAAAAAATCGACTCGAGTTGAAATTCAGGTAACTCGATTTTGAGCTCGAGTTACGCAATTCAAATTAGCTGAACGAAGCTGTGCCAATTTGTCACAAATTACTTTTATAATTGTTCTTTCATACAACACAATTATTATTACTACACTTAATAGGTAGTTATATATTATTTTTGGTATGCGTATCGACAATATTTATAAAATAATTTCACACTAACGTTATGACGTAAGTCTTAATGTTATTAATAATTTGACTATCACAAAGTATATATAATCAATTTATATTATATATAACATAAATTTATACAACATTATAAACATATTACCTAATATCAATTTAAAAGTGGCAATGAGCCGAAGAAACTACTACCGATGGAGAAGGAAGGTTTTCCTAACGTGACGTAATTGTGGCAGCCTCGTGCCGGTAGACGAAGTGTAGGTGATGGAGTGACGACCTGGTAAGACATGCAGGAAGTCGATGGAAGCGGATGGCTCAGGACCGTGCTTTGTGGTGTTCCTTGGCAAAGGCCTATGTTCAGCAGTGGACTTGTGAAAGGCTGTAATGATGACGATGATTCATTCACCTCACTCAGTGAGTATTCTGAAACAACATGTTTTTAGTAGGTGAGTGCTTGCACTGTTCAAGGATGTCTTGATTACCTTTTCTCCATATTTTTTTTGTATGAAGTGGTTGGGCGGCGGGCCTTAGGGTTGCCGAGTTCCAATTCCCCGGTCAAGCCTTGACCCTATTACGCGAGATGTTACACTATTTATTTATTTTATTTTTTATTTAATATTCTTTATTGCACACCATATAAAAAATTACTAATTATATATATACAAAAGAAGTATGCAATGGGCGGTCTTATTGCTGATAGCAATTTCTTCCAGACAACCAGTATATGGACTGTATACGCAGATTCTTCTTATGCCTAAACAAGATGGCGGATGCGGCGCGTGGTTCCTTGACAATGCACTCGCTCTTCCGAAATCTATGGCTTGCCAAGGTTATGAAGGAATCCTGCTTGAGCACATTAGGAGGAATGAATTGGGGCGGATTAACTAACAAACAAATACTCAAGCAGGCATCATAGGAAAAAGAAACACACTTACCAGGGTGTGACTTCTATAAATACGTAATACCTAATGCATTTTCCTACCGAGCTAGATAAAAGAGTTCAGTATCCGCGCGTTTTCGACCATTTATCAGCTGATTTCAGGTATTGAAGTTTCACTGCTGTTTTTATGTATAGGTATTTTCATGATTTTTTTTAAATGAAATTATCGTTTTATTTAGCTGTATTAACATGATAAACGTGATTAAAGCTAGTGAAACGTTGTAAAAAAAAGATGATTTTTTTTTCATCGGGATCGATTTTCCTTTTGTCTCATTATTATAAGACTGATTTACCTAGTGCGAATAATTATATACAATTGTTTATTAATGACTAATTATGTACCTTTTTTAATAATAATATAAAATTACAATTAATGTTTTTTTTACTTAAGGTGTGAAGAGCAATTTTTCATTTTGTGTTCTGCCATTTTTTTCTCAGTCTCAAAATCATCTAGCAGTATCAGCATCATATCAAACCCCCATTGTCATAAGAGTGTAAGACTTTTCTTCTGTGCTTCACTTGGCCTACGCCTTCCCTGACACACAAAATATTATGAATCGATGTCTGTATATTTCGGTTGGATCGATTTTGAAATTGATACACAACACTAAAAAAGTTTCAAAAAGGAAGGTTAGCTACGCCGTTGTCGTCCAGTCGTGACAGTGTCGTCTTTACGATGGAGAGTAGTGCTGTCGTTTACTACTATTTTATTGTTATTGTTCGTTTTATGTACAAAGTACATTTATAAAAAGAGTGGAAGACAGCACAAGATTAAATAAAACATACAGATTATAAAAAGTTATTTATAGCATAAAAAACCAACAAAAACAAGTTATTTTGCCTTATCGATATATCAACTCTGGGCAACACTATTTTGTAGTAGGTATTTTTGTTTACTTTCGCTTTGGCGTACAGGACACGCTAATGCGTTTTTGGCATGGCACTCAAAAGGTTAAATCATAAGAAAACGGTACTGCACAATTTAACTCTTCTTAAAATATATTTAAAGTAGCATTTAAATAAATAACGGAAAATATATTTTAAAAAGCGTGCAGAACTTAAAGCGCCTCAAAGATTGTTCTTTTAATGATATTATTAATCGAATAAAAATCGATATCCTTACATCGATTTTATGTCAGTTAAGTGGCAACATCGAGTCTGACAGCTTCACAAGAGAATGTATCATACCTTGAGGCTTCCGCCCGCTTCCCGGCTGTCAGAAGACCTTATTCTGATGTTGCATCTTCACAAATTCCTGTAAGCCATCTCCCATCTCCTCAGGCATCGGTAAACCCTCCTACTCTGTCTCCTTCTCAGTCCTATAGGAAAACTATTTATAAAGCCAAATCTGTGCCAGTGCAATCTACGCAAGGATATGGTAAAGTTTCACACTATAACATTACAAGTACTCCTTCGTCCTGTCTTCCCAATGGGCATGCTTTACAAAGCAATATAATATCCCCTAATGATAACCTTCTAGAAAATCTTGTGGCCTCTTTTATAGATATTGTTGGCAAATTCGATGATTCCCATTTACCGTTCAACGTGAAAAGCAAACTAGATGTCCTCTTTTCAAGAATATATAAAGTTCGAATCCCTAACCCTCCTCCAGTGGAATTGTCGGAGCATTAGGAATAAAAAACCTGATATAATTCACTTAATTAATACTCGTAACCCTTCTATACTAGCAATATTGGAAACCTGGCTTAAGCAAGGCTCTACGTTTAGAATCCCAGGCTTCTCCTGTTACCGTAGTGATAGGAGCGACGGCTATGGTGGCGCTCTGATTTTACTTAACAGGACCATTCCCTTATCACCCATTCCTCTTCCTCCTGTACAAGGCAATATAAATGCAGTAGCTGTTAAGGCTATGGACATCACAATCCTATCCATTTACATTCCGGCTCCCACTCCTTCTTGTATACCAGAACTCAATTTAATTCTATCAAGCATCTCTCCACCTTACCTTATCCTCGGAGACTTTAATAGCCATCATGTTATGTGGGGTTCTCATAAATCTGACTCCTTTTCTTATCTGCTACTTGATGTTTTTAATGAATTTAATCTTTGTCTCCTAAATGACGGTTCTCCCACCAGAATGGCCTACCCTTCGCAGAATTCTAGATCTGCAGTAGACTTGTCATTGTGCTCTCCAACTCTGGCTGCTAGCATATCATGGAAAACTCTCCCTTCTTCTTTTGGAAGTGATCACTTTCCCATCCTTTTAAACCTAAGTAATAGATGTGTTCCTACTCGAAATTTATCACCCCTTCTTAAATTCAATCTGTCTGAAGCTGATTGGGATGTATTTTCCTCGGAATCAGAAATTAATATCAATAATCTTCCCCCTGTATCTCCAGATAACCTACAGAGTGCCTATTCCCAATTTATAACCCTTCTGAATAATATAGCATACAAAATTTTCCCTTTGAAGAATTCCTCCACAAGTAAAATTTCTTCACCTCCATGGTGGGATGCAGACTGTTCCTTAATTATTAAAAAACGAAAGGCATCAGAACGGCTATATTCCTCTAATATGACAATGAAACATTTTCTTAATTATCAGAAAATAACTGCTCAGTCCAAAAAACTTCTTTCTGAAAAGAAAAAAAATGGCTTTCGTTTTGTGAGAGCTTAGCTCCTCGATCTCCTTCTTCTATGGTTTGGAAACGTATTAGGCAATTCCGTGGCGCTTTAGTTGATAGCAATTCCCCTTGTGCACACCCCTTCCATTGGTTAGAAGATTTCAGTAACCGTTTGGCTCCCCCCTGGGTTCCATTGGAGGATGAGATATCTCGTTCTTCAAAACCATTCCCCCCTCACTCATTTAACTCTTTTAATAATCTTAATGAACCATTTTCACTAGCTGAATTGCAGTTAGTTCTTAGGCACCTTAAGGATTCCTCCCCTGGCGCTGATGGTATCCCCTACTCATTCCTTGTTAATATGGGTACTACGTGTAAGCAGTTCTTTTTAAGCATAATTAACATGGTATTTACAACCGGTTCTATTCCAGATGACTGGAAAACACATACTATTATTCCTATTCTAAAACCTGGTAAAGACCCCTCTTCCGCATTAAGCTATCGCCCTATTGCTATTTCATCAACCCTGTCGAAAGTCATGGAACATCTTGTAAAAAATCGCCTTGAGTGGATTCTCGAAAATAGAGGCATTATATCAAAGACTCAATTTTATTTTAGAAAAGGTTTTAGCACAATGGATAGCCTTAGCATTTTACTATCTGATATAAGACTAGCATTCTCTAATAACAACTTTCTTGTAGGTATTTTCATCGATGTTTGTGCAGCATATGATAATGTTGTTCTCCCTCTGCTCAGGCAAAAAATGCATCAGCTGAACATTCCCGAGTAACAAAATGGCCCTTAATACCTTGGACAAAATCCAGTCAAAATGTCTACGTATAATAACTGGTAGCATGAAGTCCACTCCCATTCTCGCTCTTCAAGTTGAATGTGTTGAGCCCCCTCTATCTCTACGCAGGCAATATCTCTCAGATAGGTTCTTGTATAAAGTAGTATGATATTCACTCCATCCTCTCCTTTCCAACCTTCATTCCTTGTACCGGTTGGTCAGTGACTCCCCATATTGGTCCCACAAGGATTTGCCATGCATTATAAAAAGCTATATTAAATTGTCTACCTCTTCTTCCAGCTCCAGTATCTTCTCGTCAGTCCTCAGGGTGCGTGCGTTATATGTTGCCAGGTCGAGTCGTCGTAGGTGGCAACCGAACCTCCACCGGAGATTCTTAGCACCCCCTGCCCCGCCGTTACCATGGTCGCCACCGTAGCCAGGAATAGCGGGGCCGCCGGGGACTGGGGGCCGTCTTTTTGTGTATTTGTTCATTGGGGGGTATTTGCCGTAGTTGCCACGCTTGGCGAGCGGGTTGGCAACCGCAGTTTTTTATTACGTCACAGTTGTTATCAGGAAGATTCTGCTGCCCATCTCCTGCCTGTCTCCCTCTGTCGCCTCTTACGACACCCACGGGAAGATATGGGGTAGTGGATATTCTTAACCGCCACTACACGGCACTTGGATTATCCGAGGTCCGAAGAGAGGGGGAGGACACGGCAATCCTCGAGTCCGGCAACTTGTTCTATCACCGGGAGGGCGACCATCTGTCTTTCCGATGATATCCCGGACGTCAGTCTAAGCGAGATTAGAATGGCTCTCCAGCACCTTAAAAACGGCAGGGCCCCAGGCGAGGATGGAATTACAGCGGAGCTTCTGAAAGCGGGTGGAACACCGGTACTTGTAGTCCTTCAGAAGCTCTTCAATTCCGTCCTCCATGGTGGCACTACTCCAGAGGCGTGGAGCAGAAGTGCGGTGGTCTTGTTCTTTAAGAAAGGCGACAACGCTCTCTTAAAGAACTACAGACCGATTTCCCTTCTGAGCCGCGTCTACGTGCTGTTCTCGAGAGTCATTACGAATCGTCTCGCACGCAGACTTGACGACTTCCAGCCTCCCGAACAAGCCGGTTTCCGAAAAGGCTTCAGTACCATAGACCACATACATACCCTGCGGCAGATTGTACAGAAGACTGAAGAGTACAATCTGCCACTTTGCTTGGCGTATGTGGACTATGAGAAAGCCTTTGATTCCGTCGAAATTTGGGCGGTGCTACAGTCCCTTCAGCGGTGCCAAGTTGACTGTCGGTATATCGAAGTGCTGAAGTGTTTGTACAGTAGGGCTACGATGGCTATCCGAGTACAGAACCAGAGCTCGAAACCTATCCAACTGCAGAGAGGTGTAAGACAGGGTGACGTTATATCCCCGAAACTCTTCACCGCTGCAATGGAAGACGTTCTCAAGCTACTGGACTGGAAAGGATACGGTATTGACATCAATGGCGAGTACATCACTCACCTTCGATTTGCCGACGATATAGTCCTTATGGCAGAATCGCTGGAGGACTTAAGCACTATGCTCAATGACCTCAATAGTGCCTCCCAACGGATAGGTCTTAAGATGAACATGGACAAAACAAAGATCATGTTCAATGTCCATGTCACACCTATGCCGGTGGTTGTTGGGAGCACTATGCTCGAAGTTGTTGACGAGTACGTTTACCTGGGACAAATAGTCCGACTAGGTAAGTCCAACTTCGACCGAGAGGTCAATCGACGGATTCAACTCGGCTGGGCAGCGTTCGGGAAATTACGACATATCTTTTCGTCAGGTATACCTCAATCTCTAAAAACTAGATTGTACAACCAGTGCGTGTTGCCAGTGATGACTTATGGATCTGAGACGTGGTCCTTCACTGCTGGCCGTATGAGGACGCTTAAGGTCGCTCAGCGAGCTATGGAGAGGGCTATGCTCGGAGTTTCTCTGCGTGATAGACTCAGAAATGAGGATATCCGCAGTAAAACCAGAGTGACCGACATAGCCCAACGGATTAGTAAGCTGAAGTGGCAATGGGCCGGCCATATAGCTCGAAGAACCGATAACCGATGGGGAAGAAAGGTTCTCGAGTGGCAGCCTCGTACCGGTAGGCGTAGTGTAGGGCGACCCCCCACTAGATGGAGTGACGACCTGGTAAGACATGCAGGAAGTCGATGGATGCAGGTGGCTCAGGACCGTGCTTTGTGGCATTACTTGGGGGAGGCCTATGTTCAGCAGTGGACTTGTGAAAGGCTGTAATGATGATGATGATGATGATATTAAATTGCTCAACAATCCCTCTCCAATCTATCAATCCCTTAGTAACCCACTTTACAATATCCCTTACGAGGCTCTAATTTTCAATACAGACATTATTCTAGATATCGGAACAGATCAAAATACTATTGAAGCAAATAACAAATTAAATATGCTCCTTCTCCAAAATTGGCATGATTGGTTAACTATGTACACTGATGCTTCAAAGTTAAGTAACGATGGATTAGTAGGGTCTGCAGTGTGGATCCCTAAATACAGGATTATTTTAAATTTTAACTCTCCCCCTGACTCATCGGTATTCACATGTGAGGCTTTGGCTATTTTAGAGGCAGTTTCATATGCAGAATCACATGGTCTGAAAAGGACCCTAATTTTTTCGGACTCCCTTAGTTGCCTTCAAAGTATTTTATGCAGTCCTTTTCACTCTAAGATTAGATACCCGCTAATTTTAAATATTAGAAAGTCTCTGTACTATTGTCATAAAAAGGGCTGAACATTGTATTGGCTTGGATCCCTAGCCACTGCGGGATTCAGGGCAATGAAATTGCTGATAATTTAACTAAAGATGCCACAAAATCTGGCTCTATCCCTAGACAATGCCTCTATGCACATGACCTCCTGCCAAAGGCCAACTCCGGCCTTCTGTCTTCTTGGCAAAGTTATTGGCATCAGTCTAAATTTTTAAAATGTAATCAATATTCCAAAGTCCAAATAAATATCCCATCAAAACCCTGGTTCTTTCAATATCGCCACTTTAGTAAAACTACCACCTCTACTGTTTGCCGCCTACGCTTTGGTCATGCTTGTACTCCTGTACACATGGCCAAACTCAGGATTAGGGATAGCTCAATCTGTGAATGTGGCCTAGATGAAGGATCTGTCAATTATCTGTTCTTTGAGTGTCCTAAACTTTCTTTCTCTCTCTACGATATCCTGCCCAATTACATCCCTCATCCAGTAAATTTCCAATTTTTGCTAACCCTAGTGTATACTCCCTTCGTAAATATTTTATGTGCTTTTATTCGTACTAATAATATTAAACTGTAAAATTACTTAACAACTTTGGTGATGGTAGTTTAAATATGTGACGTCTTTTGTTGTAGATTGTGAACCCACCCATTAAATTGAGAACTCTTATTTTAACTATTATTATCTTGTCACTTCCATGACTAACTTGACACTGGCAGAATTCTACCAAGAGAAGCCATAATTTAAAAGAAGAAGAAGAAGAGTCTGACAGCTAGGCCCTGTCATAGAATGAAATCACAATTCAGTTCACAACTATATCCTATCCTATACCTTTAAACGAGCAATTCTTGTATATATATATATATATATATATATATATATATATATATATATATATATATATATATATATATATATATATATATATATATAATCGGAATGTCGGAAACGGCTCCAACGATTTTCATAAAATTTAGTGTCCAGGGAGTTTCGGGGGCAATAAATCGATCCAGCTAGGATTTATTTTTAGAAAATATCCTTTTGTCCGTGTTTTCAGGCGGTAAAAAAAACTGCTACAATATAAGAAGGTAAATTTTGACACATCACCAACGATCGTAATATGTAGCTCAGGTGGGATGTCGGTCGAGCGTGATATCGGAGTTCCGTGGATCGAGTCCTGCCTCTGGTCCGGCTTTTTTCCTTTTTTTCAAGTTCCCTTCTTTTGTGAGAAAATCTATTATTTCAGGGCCTTTTTAGTAATTTTTAAAAATACGAAAATTTTAATAAAACTAATTGCACTCATGATTTTTTATTCATATAACCAGTTCAGTTTTTTCTATTCTGTCAATAAGATCAAAAAACATTATTTATGTTTCATCATTATGTAATTTACAAATGTAATTTCAAAAAAAAAAACCGAGCAAAGCTCGGTTATCCGGATACTCTATATATAAATAGTCACAAGTAGAATTCATTTGCGTGTTATTTTGTTAGTTTTTATTTTTGTGAATTTGTTATCGACGCAGCGAACAAGCTTTATAAATGGACTATGACAATTCTTCCCACCCTACTGACCACGGCCTGAACATGGACCCCGCACCCGCTTCCTTCAATAACCACTGCACGAACTTGGACTCGATATCCACTGTTAACAATGATCCCAGCTTCCACGCCGGCCAGACTTCTTCCCAGCTCTCGGTAACTCATTCAAGAGGACATTTTCGCTGTGTAAATTGTTGTTTAAATATAACGAAAACAAGAAGCCATTTTTGGAAATTCCAGAACTGCGAAATCTTATTCAAGAATGTGTTCGACCACAGCAGGTAAATACATAGTTACAATCATGTGTCATGTCTTCCTTTTCTTCATTCTACAATTGCAGTGCTTATTAAATGAGTTGTTTTATAATAATATCAATAGGTATTATGGCTTCTTTATTAGGTACAAGTTTCATGTGATAGTGTAGTTTGCCACGCATGTTGGACTGCAGCCTGGATTCAAATACGACATCCAACTAGTGAACAGGAAAATGCACCAATTATTAGTCATGAACATGTATGCATCAGCTGTGGCAAGTCACTTTTGAGAAACACACACACACACATTGCTTGGGTCTGATTCTCCACGTGAGGAACTCATAAGGAATGAAATTGCCCATTAAATTGCACCACGTGAGGTACGTGTTCAACATTTTTCAATTTATTAAGTGTGTGTGCTTATATCTGATAGTGATACATGTTTTTACTCTGATTGCATCCGCACAAACTATATCTGACAAACATACAAGCTTATTTATAACATGTTGATAAGATTAGCCAGCCACCACCAGGTAGTTACGAGATTGCTACCATTTTTACCAACTACCAAGTAATGAGACAATTGATTTTTCATTGTTTTTGGACTACTGGTAGTTTTTAAGTGCTTAATTATTAAATAATATAGGCCATTAAGTCTGCTTTTGTGCAGTAACATTTAATTTGATAAATATTTTATTTATATTTGAGTTTAAAGGAAACAAATCTATTTTAATTTCATTTAGTTCACTTTTTTACTTCTGTATCCTATACCTTTAAACGAGCAATTCTTGTATATATATATATATATATATATATATATATATATATATATATATATATATATATATATATATATATATATATATATATATATATATATATATATATATATATATATATATATATATATATATATATATATATGAAGGTGAAGCCGGCTACAGACGAGCGTGTGCCTGCTGTACTACCATATGTCAGGGGTGTTACAGACAAGATTGGCTACATCTAGTCAAGTTGCGGGAGCTGCCGAGAGCTTTTTAAAAACTAATTTAAAACTAATTAAAACTACGTGTTCACAGAGTGAGATGTGAATTTATTCTGGCCATTGTCTTTTTACAATTCTTAATCCTAAGCTTACAGTCTACTTAAATTACTAAATACTCAGCGTTTATGTATTTATGCTGATGGACGCTTTATACGTATTATGGGTGGTGCTGGTGTAACCATAACTCCTCCCTCCTCAACTGCAAAGTTATCGGCAAGATTTGGATTCCGATGACTTTGCATACAATGTAAGAGCTTAGACTTATTTTTCCAAATTACAATAATAAGGCTAATTAAAACTAATATAACATAGAGTAGTACAGTAGCTAAACTAACACTTTTCTTATTTCCTAAGATTTCACTTTCACTTTACACTATTTCACTTTTCAGTTTGTACGAGAGATATTTTAGTTCATCCAAATTAACGCGATTTAAATTCACTTTTTTCTCCGCATTTGTGGGCTGCTCTATCAATTTCGGTAGAGTTAAAATGGGTGTCACCTTATATTGCAGTTTTCCCGAATAGTATCGTTTCCGGTGTAATTTAATATTGCCTAATTTTATCTCACAGTTTTCATCGATTTCCAAGACGTAAGTGCCCTTTACAGCATTTCTTTGAGTGTCATCGCCACACGTTTTTGTAAGCACTATTTCATTTTGTGTAAATAGGATCCAGTTAACAGGACCAATAGACTGTATCTTAACACTTTCCAGCTCTACTATTGATAGTTTACAAAGGCTTAGATTTGATGCGAAGTTCATAAGTTGTTCTATGCATGTGTTTTCAGGATACTGCACGATATCATTTTCCTCACACAGGAACTGGTTTGCTGCCATCTCCTTACATGGGCCATTTAAGTGTGATCTTTCACCATGAGGTAAGGATATTTGGGAAAAATAACAGTTGTTCTATTATAGGTGGGATCAAACATAGATAAAGCATACATTTTAAAATAAGTGTATGTAATATTATCAGTCAGAGGGATTTCCATAATGAACGTTATTTGGTTTTCTTTTACATAGGCTTTAACAGACATAGATCTTTCTAAATTAACTAAATTGTTTTCAGTGATAGGATACAATAAACTATTTGTTTGAGATATAGATCCTAATATAACTAATAATTCAGTGGAATTAACAATGGCTTGATGTAGAACGTGAAGTTAAGTAAATGCTAATGCCGTTTCAATTTCGCTTAAAATTAAGTATATAGTTCTAAAATTATTGACAAACATGTTAAACATACTTAAAACATATGTGGAGTATATGCTGTTATCCTCTTTAGTAATTATATATTTTACAATTCTTTCTATACGTTTCATTCGTTCATTTACAATATTCATATTTTCCTGTAGAGATCCAGTACTATTTATAAGGGAGTCAAGCATCTCCGAGATTATTGTTATTTTCTTATTAGTGTGCGTTTGCTGGGTCTTTAATTGAGATATGAGATTGTCGTATTCTACTGCATCATTGTGGTCTAAGTTTCCTGTAAGCGCTTTGATAACAGAACCTAATGGGTTAATAAGACCGCGCTTGAAACGTATCGCAGGTATGAGTTGTTTAAACTTTTCTACAGCTAAGTTACTTAAATAATTTACTTGTGTGTTCATATTTTGGAACTCATTTACTGGCTTATGGATATCTATTAAACTGCTAAATTCTTTATATTTATTGATATTAAAATTTAAATCATCTTTTATGCTACTAAAGTCTAATTGCTTAACTATAACCCACTTATCTACTTCCTTGTATGCTTGTCCTTGCTTTACGGGTAACATGCCTGGATTATGCTCAACCTTTAGAAGTTGAAGGCCTTGGGTCTGGATCATCAGATTCAGGTTCACGAAGATCGCCAACAACCTGTGGAGGGCGTTTCACATTTTTGAGGTGCACTTTAGTTGTTCTTTTCCCTATCGTTACAGGTATTATGTTTCTTTCAATATCCCCTTGCACTTTCGCCTTTTGATACCTAGGCGTATCCTTACTTTTTCTTATGTTAATATCTTTAATAAAAACCGTATCGCCTTCTTTAAAATCAATTCCAGATTCCCCGCTTTACTTTTTCCTAACCTTTTCTTTATCTGCATGGACTTTTTCGGAAATATACTTATATAAGTATTTGGTTCGTCTCGCGTGGTTTTTAACGAGTTGCTGTGTGTATGCCTTTTCAAAATCTACGTCGAATATTTTACCAGAATCGGTATGACCAAATGCTACTTCAAAGGGTGTTAATCCTGTCGTTGAATGAATAGTATGATTATATGCCATGACTGAATATGTCATGACAGATGCAGCGTCTGTGCATTTTTGCTCATAATTTGCAAGTCTGTATATTTCAATTATAGTAGAATGAAATCTTTCGATAATGCCTCGAATCGAAGTCGAATTGGGGTTATTGGGAGTTGTGATATGAGTTTCTATTTTATACATAGATAGGAGCTGTCGCATAAGTTCGTTATTAAATTCAGTGCCTGGATCAGATGATATTTTCTTAGGAATTCCGTACATAGAAAAATATTTAATTAGTGCTCGCGCTACTTCAGCGGTTTGTCGACTTGCAATCTCTAAGGCCTGCCCTAATTTGCTAAAAGCATCCACAACGGTTAAATAATACTTCTTCTCAATAGTAAATAAATCTATAAATAGTTCCTGAAAAGTCGCATCCTGAGTTGATGTGAGTTGTAGTACAGGTTTTATTGGTTTCCTATCGTACTTCATTAGTCTGCAAGGTTCACAAGCATTTATAACGGCAGCTACAGTGTCTTGCATATTTTCCCAATAATAGTTTCTGCGTATTCTTGTCATAGTTTCTTTCACACCGCGATGACGTGTTTTTCCTTCATGGTGTTTGAGAATAACAGCTTTTTGTTCTTTTTCATCCTCCACATATACTACACGTTCTGTACATTCAAAGAATTGTACTGCATCCTTCTTAAAGAGTTCTATAATAACTTTTGTAAATAATTTCCTGTGCTCAGCATTCTCGAAATAAATAAAGTATCGACTCTTAAATTTTATATATTCCTTTAAAATTGTTTTATTAATTCTTCGTTTTCTAGTGGGAGAAATACCTCTAATACTTTTTGTTTTGCTCTAGATAAATTTCTGACTTGTAGTTTATTTTGGAACCAAGAAAATACTAGGATCTGATTTGGTTTGGTATCTATTGCCTCGCTCAAAATTGGGATTGCTTTTGACTCAGGTTCAATATTTGAGTGTATCGTGTCTGTTCTACTACTGTTAGTTACCGATGGTACAGGGTAATTTTCTTCGAACAATTCTTCATGTTCCGTCACACTCGAGTCTGAGTCTGAAATTATCACTGTCTCTGGTTGGGGCTCAGGTCTGTATTTTTCTAGTTCTTTCAGTTGGCGTATTACTTTTTGTATCTCATCGTCATCCACATTAACATCCATTGATGCATCGTCTAAAGCATTAAGTTTTATGCGAGACAAGGCATCAGCATTGGTATTTTGTTTGCCGTTTTTATAGATTATTGTAAAATCGTATTCCTGAAGACGCAAACGCCAGCGTGTTAGTTTGCTGTTAGGCTCTTTAAGAGAATAGAGCCAAGCAAGGGGTCTATGGTCTGTATAAATTTGAAATTTCTGTTCGTACAGGTAGGGCCTAAAATGCTTTACAGCCCAAATGATGGCTAAAAGTTCCCGCTCTATTGTGCTGTATCGCGATTCGGTGTCACTAAGTGTGCGGCTGGCATATGCAATAGGCTTATCCGAACCTATTGGTCCCTGTGACAGTACTGCACCAAGAGCTACATTTGAAGCGTCGGTAGTTAATATGTATGGTTTAGTCGGATCCGGGTATTGTAGTAGTGGGACACTGGTCAATATTTCTTTACATTTATGAAAGGCATCTATATAATTTTGGTCTAAAATTATCTTATTTCTTTTCTTTAAACACGCCGTTAAGGGCTGCGTGATTTTCGCGAAGTCCTTTATAAATTTTCTATAGTATCCAACCAGCCCAAGGAAACTTTTGATTTCAGTGGTTGTCTTAGGAAGAGGATAGTTCTGTATTACTTTAATTTTGTCATCGTTTGGTCGCAGTCCGTCTTTAGTTACGGTGTGTCCAAGATATAAAACTTCTTTTCGGAAAAATTCGGATTTGTCTAATTGTATTTTCATGTTAGTCTTTCGAAAGCGGTCAAAAACTGTACGGAGTTTCTCCATGTGTTCTTGTAGACTAGCGGAAAAGATAATAACGTCGTCTAGGTACACAAGGCAATGGATTCCTTGCAAACCTCTTAAGACGTTATTCATAGCCCTTTGAAAGGTGGCGGGGGCTGTCTTTAGGCCAAATGGCATCCTCAGGAACTCATAGTGTCCATTTTGGGTGCTGAAGGCAGTTTTCTGTCGGTCATCTTCATTGAGTTCAATTTGGTGGTAGCCGCTTGCCAGGTCGAGTGTCGAAAAGTATGTGCTCTTACCTAGCTTATCGAAAAGGTCTGCGATATTTGGAAGGGGGTACTTATCATCAACTGTAATTTCATTTAGCCTTCTGTAATCTATGACCATTCTGTATTTAACTTCGCCCGAAGCATCAGCCTTTTTGGGGACAAGATGTACGGGAGAATTCCATGGGGAGAAAGATTCCTGAATTACATTATCTAATAGAAGTTTATCGACCTGCTTGTTTATCTCTGTTACTTGTGCGGGGGCCTGTCTGTAAGGTTTTGTGAATATAGGGTCCTCGTTTTTAGTCCGAATGAAGTGTTTAACCTGATTACTAAAACTCAAAGGTATCTGTTCACAATAAAATATATCCTTGTATTCCTCACATAGTTTACGAATGCTCTGTCTTTCCTCTTCATTCATATGGTTTAGGCGTAACTTGTTTAAATTTTCGAGCAATAACTGGTCCGTTTCTGGATCAGAGTGATCTATAGAATTAACATACGATTTATCATCCACACATTCACAAATTTCAAAAGGTTTCTTAATAGATAATTCCATTTGTTGATCCAACGTATTTTGTATAATTGTAGTGGCATATCCATTCTCACATTTTACCAATGCAGAAGGCATGCGCACTCCATCACAGAATCGGGTATAATTTAATATTCCTTCGCCATAAAACATGTTAGCAGGTAATTTTGCTCTAACTTCAGAACGTGGTGGAAGTATTACAACATAATCTAAGCTATTGTGCATTATAGGTATTCTAGAAGAGTTTGTGGTAAGTACTTGTTTCTTTAAATCTATTACGGCTTCCAACTGCTTTAATAAATCATTCCCAATTAACCTATCATAACGTGAATCGACATTATAAAGATAAAATTTATGTTCGTCATTACTTTGAAATATAGAAAATAGTGGAATTTTAATTACCTGATCGTGTTTGCTAGATGCATGAGTGCTTATAACTTCAAAGGGTTCATTTGTAATATAATTTTGATAGTATTGGTATGCTTTATCGGGGCTTATAAAAGAACGGGTGCTTCCTGTGTCTATCATAAAATTAGCATCTATTTCCGGTATATATATGTATGGTAGTTTTAGATTTATGTCGCAATTTAATTCTATTATTTCGGGTGGTTTTCGGAGGCTTTTACTTGAAAATTTTCAGTCTGTGCAGACATGTCATTATCCTCTGAATCATTGTTTTCGTCGACTTCTATTATAGAATTTTCTTGTACGGATTCATCTTCATAATAATTGTCATATGTTTCCTCATACATGTAATTTTCAGGAAAATCGTAGGGATAGTACGATGGATAGATTTCTAATTCATTTAGACGGAAACCTGGCTTTGGAGGGGCAGTTCTCATAGAAACATCGGTATCATTAGAAACCGGCTTATTATGCACATTATTATTACTAGGATAATTAAAACGCTGAGAATTACCAAACTGTTGTGGTAACATTGGTTGCATGGGGCTATAACCCTGGGGTCTAAATCCAAAGTTTGGTCGGTATCCAAAATTAGGTCGGTATCCAAACTGAGGTGGGTAATATTGCTTAGGGAAACTCATTTGCTGTTGAGGCTTATTTTGTGGTAATGGAATCTTCATCTGTCTACTATGGGGAATGCCAAACTTAAATTGAGGTGGTGTTCCGAAATTCTGCCTAGGTGGTTGGTTTGGTGCTAACATTGGTCTAAAACCTGTAGGTTGTGTTGGCATTGCGAATTTAAACGATGGTTGTTGTACTGGTATACTACTAGACTGTGACTTAGACATATGGCTAGATTGTAACATTTTACTACGCATCTGATATTGGTCATAGAAGTTTACTTCTTCTAGAACCACACTTAGTGCTTCCTCTAGTGTACTGGGTGTTTTCAACCTAACAATGCGCACCATATTTTCAGGTAAATTATATAAGAAAACCTGCAGAGCGGTGTTATTATAAATAATAGTTTTACTTATTTTTAAGTTTTTATCACCAATTTGATTAACCTTCGATAATAGCACTGATTTTACGGATTGTATTCGACCACAAAAATCTATATAATTCTCATTTTGGTGTTTCTTTAAAGTTTCTAATTCAATGGCTAAACATTCCGCCCACGTCTCTATGTCTTCCCGTTCACTGATAAGCGACGCGGCCTCGCCCGTAAGACGACTAGTAATGATTTGCATTATATATTCATTTTGCACATCGGATGATTTAAAGTTACTTATTATATATTCACATTTACGCAAAAATAAATTTGAATGGCGTTTATCGCCGCTAAATGTTGGTATTATTTTAGTTAATTCATTAGGGATGGTAACGCCAGTTAACAATCTACTTTATCAACATTACATTACATATCGCAATGAGTTCGTCCTAAGTTATATCTACTTTATCAACATGACTAGTGCATATTTTTTGTTTCCTTCCTTCCTTCCCTTTCCTACCGCACGCGCTGCCGCCGAGGTGAAAAAGAGGATCTCGGCGCGCGTCAGTGTACTAAGTGACATTACGTTCTCCGCACCGCACTGCCAGCCGTCGCGTCTTACATATATATTAACCGCAAACCGCGCAGGACGAACATTGAGTTCTCCTGTTTATCTTTAATACTCACCGCATCAGACATTGTGTCTTTGTAACTCATAAAAGTGTGAGACGCCCCCGTAAGGGCAAAGGTCGAGAGTGTGGGACTTCACGAAACTGTTAACCGAGAGTGCGTGTGCGCCGAACCACGTGGCGAGCTCGCTGTATAGCAGACACTCCAGGAGGAAGGCGCGGCAGCCCTCATCAGGTCAGTGCGTGCTATCCCACCTATTTATTTTCCCCTTTGCCGTATGCACCAAAATTACAGTCCACTAAATCTTTATCGAAGATACCTTAAGTTACTGGCGTCTCCATTTTTAATGGTCCTTCTCGCTGGATTGACCTTGACTTTCCATTTTTAATGGTCACTTCTCGCTGAATTGACCTTGACTTTCCGCCCTTATTAGATCGTTATCGTAATAAGCGTTTATATAATTAATTATTTATATTTTAATCCGACTTCGGATTAACCCCGCCCTTATTAGAACACTAGAATAGGTCCTAATAGGTGACATTCATAGTAATTTTAAAACTATATTCATAGAATGAATAAGCATATAATTATCTATATAAATTATTTGTTGTATGTTCACATCACGTCATCAACTTTTAACTACATCTATAGATTATACTGTTAATTACCTTTATTATTTGCATATATAAAAGGATTATATTCGTTATAAATAACTTCATAATTATTATAAAAGTTAACAATTAAAGTTCATCGTTAACAAAACTAATATTTAATAATTCAACCGCGTAGCGAGGTCGCTTACAGACTACCCGCTTATAATTATATTATTTTTGCCGCATAACTTAAGTTGTAATGCCGCCTAAAAAACAAATAGCATCGAATAATAGCGATTCCTCGGATAATGAGGGCACACCTGATGCTGAGTTGGTTTTATTGTTAGCTAAACGAGATGCTTTATTTGAAATAGTGCAAAAAATATATGATATGTCCTCGGACATCCTCACAAACACTTCCACGATGGAGCGTTTTCTTGATGGAAGTTCTAATATTAATGCTTTACGTATTGAGTTTAAACAGGTCTTAGATAATTATAATTCACATTTATTAAAAATAAACCCTATTGCTAAACCTGATTATAACAGCCTCATTGCGTTTGAGTCTCTTTGCGGTAGAATAAATAGGCTTTATTTACAATATTCGCAATCTAATTTACAAAGTACTAGTACACCATCTAAAGCCAGATTCACACTTCCGCCTATCGAACTTATGCCATTTTCGGGTGACATTCGCTCATGGCCTTTATTTTATGCTAGCTTTAAATCAACCGTCCATGACAACACATCGCTTACCGACGCTGAAAAGTTATACTATTTGCTAGGTAAACTAACGGGCAAAGCCCTATCTGTATGCTCAGGTATAACTCCTTGCGCTGAAAATTATAAAATTTTATTGCAAGCACTCGTTGACAAATATGAAGACCGGCGTATGCTAGCATCTACATATATTAATCAGATGTTCGAATTTAAGCCATTGCAATCGGCCACCGCAAATAATTTTGATTTATTTACTGATAACTTTATAAGTGCAGTGCGCGCTTTACAAAACTTAAAGTTAGATAATCTCGCGGACTTAATTGTTCTTCATATCGCGCTTAAGAAGCTGGACCCGGATACCATTCGCTCTTTCGAATATAGTCATAACTCGATGGTACCTACCTTTGATGATTTAGTAAATTTTATTAAGACCCGCTCCAAAGTTTTGCAACGCACCGATTCTAGTACAAATTCTAATAGCGCACCAAACAATCGACGAGGTAACGGTAATAATCGTCGCTGTAATAATACTTCGTCGCCGAAGTATCAGGCGTACGTAAGCACGACGACTACTTGCTCAAAGTGTCTGTGCGATAATATTGTGCATCAACACCTATTTAAGTGTGCAGACTTTAATAAAATGACGCCGCAGGAACGATTTAAATGCGTAAAGAGTAACAATGCATGTGTGAATTGTCTCAGTTTAAGTCATCGAGTGTCTAGTTGCTCTTCAAATTATAGTTGTCGAGTTTGTAAATTTAAACATCACACATTGTTGCACTTCCACCGCAGAAGCGATAATGCTTCCCCTGCGCTGGCGCGTTCTCCGCCGCTTCAGCTAGTTACACTGAAGTCTACAACCCCCGCGCCCGCACACTCGCCACCCCTCACCGCAGGCGCGCGTTCAGACGTTGCGCTGTGTACTTCGTTCAAGAATGTGTCTCAACGTTCACCGCCTCCCGCGCGCGCAAGTCGTTCGCAGAGAACTGTTTTATTATCAACCGCTCAAGTATTTGCTTACGATGCTAAGGGAGAGAAACAAATTATTCGTATATTATTAGACTCCGCGGCTCAAAGCCATTTTATGACTAAAGAATGCTGTCATCGTTTAGGCGTTCAACAACACGATACCGAATGTACTGTAGTAAAGGGATTCGGTGGAGTTGAAAAAATTGTAAAATCGAAATCGATTGATATTAAAATTTTCTCACGATTCGACTCGAATATTAACTTCAATATTTCAACGCTAGTTGTTGATCAAATCACCGACCTTTTGCCCACTGCTGTGGTAGACACATCTGTCTTATCACACTTCCATGGCATAAGACTCGCTGATGAATGTTATAGCATGCCTAATAAAATTGATGTTTTGATAGGCGCATCCCTTTTCCCGCACTTACTGTGTCCAGACGTAATTTATTCGTCTAACGACTTGTCCGGGCCCTCGGCTTTGAATACGGTATTTGGTTACGTTATTATGGGCTCAGTGCCGACACTTCAGGTAAATCATTCTTTAACGTGCTGCTCAGTCCTAGAGTCTCCTATCGTTGACAAATTAGTGCAACGATTTTGGGAGCTTGAACAGCCACCCTCCGCACCGCCCATTCAATGTCCTTCAGACATTGAATGTGAAGAGTTTTATAAATCTACGACATCCCGCGATCCTTTTACTGGTAGATATATTGTTGGCCTGCCATTTAAAGATGACGTTTACTCTCTCGGAGATTCTTATGAAACCTCTCGACGACGATTCATGTGCTTGGAGAGGAAACTTCAAGCCTCGCCTACATTAAGGTTAGCATATGATGACGTCATAAAGGAATACTTAGCTAAAAATTATATATCCCCCGCACCGCCGTATGACTCTCATGAACCCGCTCCAATATATGTCATACCGCATCATGGAGTCTTACGCGAAGATAAGAAGTCAACGCGTCTGCGCATCGTCCTGGATGCTAGCAGTAAGACTAGCACTGGGCGATCATTAAATGATATTCTGCATTCAGGACCAAATTTGCAAGGCGACTTGTTCAATATAATTTTAACTTTCCGCTTACATCCAATCGCTATGACAGCCGACTGTCGCCAACAATTTCTGCAAATAGTTGTTCGCGATTCTGATCGTCGTTACCAATGCTTCCTATACCGCTTCCGTCCACAAGACCCACTTGTGTTATACCACTTCAATCGCGTGTGCTTCGGTTTATCTTCGAGTCCATACCATGCATTGCGCACGGTAAGACAGCTCATTGATGACGACGGCGCAAAGTATCCACTTGCGAGTCGTATCGCATTTACTTCGCTATATATGGACGACATCGCGTTCTCTATGCCCAGTGAATCCGAGGCCAGTGAGACCTCTCGGCAGCTGATAGACTTATTCAAGGGTGCCCAATGGGACCTGATAAAATGGCATAGCAACCGTCGATCTGTTTTAGATGACCTCCCTACTTCCCATAAAATTACAGGAGAAGTAGAGTTCGATAAATCAATGCCACATAAAATACTAGGCTTGCATTGGTCTACCGATAGTGACGCCTTTTATTTTAAGATATCTGTTCCCGCTGATGTGACGTGCACTAAGCGCGCCATCTTATCTACTGTCGCTCGCCTGTGGGACATAATGGGTTTCGTTGCTCCCACAGTAGCGTACGCCAAATTGTTAATAAAGCAGCTTTGGCAACTTAATTTAGATTGGGACGACATACCACCACCGCCAATTATTAAGATGTGGAGGCAATTCTGTGCTGAATTACCAGCTCTTAATGATTTACGTATCCCGCGACATGTTGGTGTATCCAAAAACTGTACTGCGTCACTCCTGGGGTTTTCCGACGCCAGCGAGCACGCATACGGTGCCGTAGTCTACATACATGTAAAGAGCGTCAATGGTAACACCGTCCAGTTGATTTGTGCAAAGACTAAAGTCGCACCGACGAAACCACTATCTATTGCACGCCTTGAGCTTTGTGGAGCGGTTTTACTCTCAAAATTGCTTCGCAGAGTACTCGACAATTATTCTCTTACCTCGACCTTGCAATATCAGTCTATGCCTTTGTAGATTCAAAAGTAGCTCTGTACTGGATAAAGAGTTCGCCACACAAGTGGCAGACCTTTGTTGCAAACCGCGTTGTTCAGATTACCGACAATATTCGCGCTGATAACTTTTATCATGTCGCAGGTACTGAGAATCCCGCTGACATACTTTCACGTGGCGTTACGCCAAATAAATTAGTTTCAAACCCCCTGTGGCTCCATGGGCCTCAGTGGACTTCGTTAGATCCATCTCAATGGCCTCTTCGTACTTTAGACAATGAGGTTATTGCAAATATGCCTGAGAAGAAGATTTTGTCGCACACTGTGTGCACATCCGTCTGTAATTCTGCGATTTATGAGCTCGCACTCCGCATCTCTTCTTGGAGTAAACTTCTACGTATAATTGCGTACGTGTGTAAGTTTGCTAAATTATTGCCCCGCCGCAGCACTACTGTAGTGACTGCTGATGATCTCAGTTTCTCTGAGGTTATAATCCTCCGCGCCCTGCAAAAACAGCATTTTGCAGTGGAATATTTAAATATTGAAGGTAACAAACCTTGCTCGCCCGCTTTCAATCGTTTAAGGCCTTTTATTGAGAATGGTTTAATCCGGATTGGTGGTCGTCTTTCGAACTCCGCATTAGATTACACGCAAAAACATCCAATTATACTCCCGCGCAGTGATCATGTAGTGAACATGATCATTGACTATTATCATATTAAAAATTTACACGCTGGGCCTGAATTGTTATTGTCATTGCTCCGTCAAAAATTTTGGATACTTTCCGCACGCCGCACTGTGAGAAGCAGAGTCTACAAGTGTAATATATGTTTCCGGCTTAGACCCCGTCCAACTTACCCTTTGATGGCTGATCTTCCCCATAGTCGTGTAAGACAAGCTATTAAGGCATTTACACACACGGGCTGCGATTATGCCGGTCCTATCGCATACACTCCTGTACGTCGTCGTGGTGTACGCAGCGAGAAGGCGTACTTATGTGTTTTCACATGCCTCACGACTCGAGCTGTACATATAGAAATCGCTACAGATCTTAGTAGTTTAGTTTCCTCGCTGCGCTTAAACGTTTCCTCTCTAGACGAGGGCCGATTCAGTTTTTATATTCGGATAATGGAACGAATTTTAAAGGTGCCGCTTCGTATCTTCGCGATCTCTATAAATTTCTAAACGTTGAATACCGCCCAAAGCTTGAGCAAGAGTGTGCTGAGAATCGTATAACATGGAAGTTCATCTGTCCCAACTCTCCTCATTTTGGAGGCGCCTGGGAGAGTATGATCAAAGTCGTAAAAACGCATCTGTTCCGAGTTATCGGACATCAGTTACTTTCATACGAAGAGCTTAATACTGTTCTTGCGCAAATTGAGTGCTTGCTAAACTCGCGGCCCTTGACAGTATTGAGTTCTGATCCTGCAGAGCCTTCAGCTCTTACTCCGAGTCATTTTTTGAATACCGCACCTTTATTGTCATTACCCGCACCCAAAGTCAAATCTGACTCTACCAGTCTGTTACACAGGCATTCTTTGCTGGATAAATTAGTTCAGTCGTTTTGGGACCGGTGGAGGACGGAATACCTTCACGGATTACAAGTTCGTCAGAAGTGGAACACCCCGTCTACGGCTATCGTACCAGGCATGGTTGTAATTGTGATAAATGATAATGAACCGCCCCTTGCTTGGCCATTAGCGATTGTCGAGTCTGTTCATCCTTCGAAGGATGGCGTAGTTCGAGTAGTGACCGTGAGAACTACTAAGAGAACATATCTCCGTCCTGTTGCTCGTATTTGCCCTCTCCCAAGACAATAAATCACGATTATTTTGATTATAATTATTTATCTAAATTAGGAATTAAGTTTATATTTATATATATTAAAAAAGTATTAAACCGCAATATTATATTTATGTATACATTTTCTCGCTTACCAAGTAAGGTTAGTAGATGAGACATGCGCATTGAGCGCATCCTCTCACTTTATATACCGCTTATTTATTTGTTTTCCTTTTACTTTTTATATTACGGTTGTCTTTTAAAGGTGACCCTTTAAGGGCGGGAGGAAATGGTAACGCCAGTTAACAATCTACTTTATCAACATTACATTACATATCGCATTGAGTTCGTCCTAAGTTATATCTACTTTATCAACATGACTAGTGCATATTTTTTGTTTCCTTCCTTCCTTCCCTTTCCTACCGCACGCGCTGCCGCCGAGGTGAAAAAGAGGATCTCGGCGCGCGTCAGTATACTAAGTGACATTACGTTCTCCGCACCGCACGGCCAGCCGTCGCGTCTTACATATATATTAACCGCAAACCGCGCAGGACGAACATTGAGTTCTCCTGTTTATCTTTAATACTCACCGCATCAGACATTGTGTCTTTGTAACTCATAAAAGTGTGAGACGCCCCCGTAAGGGCAAAGGTCGAGAGTGTGGGACTTCACGAAACTGTTAACCGAGAGTGCGTGTGCGCCGAACCACGTGGCGAGCTCGCTGTATAGCAGACACTCCAGGAGGAAGGCGCGGCAGCCCTCATCAGGTCAGTGCGTGCTATCCCACCTATTTATTTTCCCCTTTGCCGTATGCACCAAAATTATAGTCCACTAAATCTTTATCGAAGATACCTTAAGTTACTGGCGTCTCCAAGGGATAAGTTTAATTTCCGACATTTTTAATTATTTATTCACTGGTTCTACACAAAAATAAGAAATAAAATAAAATATTTATTATAACTCTACTAGTTCCACAAATGTTGTATAAGCAAAATTCAAGTATAAGTACTAACCTGTTATGTATTAACGTGTCGAGTAATCTTTAAATTAAGAAACACATGTAGACACAATAAGAACTTAATATAATGTACTATAATACTTAATATAATATTACTCTATAATTTCATTGAGTAATATGGGACTTAATATTATGTACGTATTACAATTAATTTAATATTACTTTTAATTTTTATTCATTAATAATTATTTGTTGCACTTAATACTTTATAAAATTTACGTAAGATTAGTATTTGAAACCCAAATAACAGTCAAAATGGAAAATGTCTAATTCCAAGTTCACTAAGGGATATGAAGGAGGTGAAGAGTCGTACTCACCAGCCCGCAGTGCCCATCATCAGCTTCACGGCTCCTTATTCTCGACGAATTTGTTTGGTTCGCTGGATCACCACGCTGTATGAATCGTCCGCCGATGCGCGAAAATGGGTAAAATTGGATACGCGATATTCACGAACGGTGGCACAGCTTTTCCGGTGATCCTACCGGCTGCGCCAGTCAAATTGCGGGAGCTGCCGAGAGCTTTTTAAAAACTAATTTAAAACTAATTAAAACTACGTGTTCACAGAGTGAGATGTGAATTTATTCTGGCCATTGTCTTTTTACAATTCTTAATCCTAAGCTTACAGTCTACTTAAATTACTACATACTCAGCGTTTATGTATTTATGCTGATGGACGCTTTATACGTATTATGGGTGGTGCTGGTGTAACCATAACTATCTTGAAGCGAGCTCCTATTAGAACACTTTTTAATATCCGTCAAGTGTCATAGTCCTGTACAAATAGACGTATATATTCATAGTCACTTGTATATACTAATTATGTACGTATTTAAATATGTATACTTGTATGTATATCCATTTATTTATATATTTGTATATATGTAAGGATAGATCATATATGTATAGTTTATTTATTAGTAGTTTGTATATATAATGTAGTTAATTATTTGTATTGTGTTCTCTTATTGCCACACCTACGTCGAATTCTCACCACTCCATGGGTTGACTGGTAGAGAATGCCTCAAGGCATTAAGTCCGCCCTTTGTATTCTTTTGTTTAAGGATGCTATAAAGAATAAATAAATAAATAAATAAGATGCAGGAGTATACAAGCTTAATTGTGAATGTGGTCTCTCATATATAGGGCAAACAAAAATATCTATTAGAACCCGCGTAAAGGCACATAAAGCTGACGATAAGCATCAGTGTTCCAGGAAGTCTGCAGTTTGTGATCATATCCTAGACGTCCTCAACCAGATATACATACGTAGGCGGTCCCATAATGAATTGGCCTAACTATGAACCAATGAAGGAAATGAAACGAAACCAATTTTATTTTTCAATATAATCACCATGAATACTAACACACTTCTGACATATGTGAATCAACATCTCTAAACCTTTATAAAAATTATCACATTTTTTATCCTCAAAATGACTGAAGACGGCCGCCTGCAACTCTTCATCGCTTGAAAATTTTCTTCCTCTTAAGTCCCGCTTTAAATTTGGAAATAAATAATAGTCGGACGGGCCCATGTCTGGACTGTAAGGTGGATGTTGAACTTCTGTGAACCCGCATTGACGAACTGCATCCTTCGAAACACCAGCGGTATGAACAGGGGCGTTGTCATGGAGCAACAGGACACCTTTAGACAGCTTGCCTCTTCGTTTTTCCTTTATCTTGTCTCGTAATTTATATATTAAAGAAGCATAATATTCGCCGTTCACGACTGTATTACGTTTTTTAAAATCCATCATCAAAATGCCTTGAAAATCCCAAAATATTGTGCACATCAGTTTTTTTAGTCGATTGTTGCACCTTTGCCTTTCTAGGGGGATTTTCACCCTTATAACGCCATTCCATTGACTCGCGCTTGCTTTGTGGATCATAATACAAGATCATAGTTTCATCACCGGTCACTAGCCGCTCGATCACAGTCTTTGGATTTTCGTCACAAAGATCCAAAAACTCCGAAGCGCAGCAGCACTCTTTCCTGTCTCTGTACCGCTGAAAGAAGTTTCGGTACCCATCTTGCACTCACTTTTTTCATGTGAAGATGTTCATGGATCGCGCGATGAACGGTACTCTTAGAGAGCCCAAGCCTTGCTGCAATTTCTCTAATCTTCAAACGGCGGTCACTCAGAACCTCCTCTTCGATAAGAGCAATCGTTTCGGGAGTGAGCACTTCCACAGGTCGACCGTCGTGGCCAAAGTCTTCGACGGTTTCTCTCCCGAGGCGAAACTCTTTCACCCAATTTTTCACTGTGCTATAGGAGGGGGCAGACTCCTTATACACGCCATCCAACCGCTCTTTTATTTGGGCAGGGGATAAACCTTCTTCAAACAGAAACTTTATGACACTTCGATACTCAGTTTTCGACATTTTGAAAAAATACGCGACTCTCGTTATCCAAATGCCTGTAAAACTAAGACTAAGCATTTCATGTCGATGCATGTTTCTTATATTAATTGGACAATAAACGTACTATTTAATGCAACACAACATGTAGCGACATGTCCCGTTGAACTATATCCGGCCAGTTCATTACGGGACCGCCTGGTATATCAGATTTGATAGACCACAAATCCTCGCGAAGGAACATCGATTCCTGCCAAGGATGATATGTGAGGCTATTGAAATTAAAAACATCCTAATTTCAATAGAGAAGGAAGCTGGGTACTCCCACCTGCTTGGGACCCTGTAATTAATAAAATAAAACTAAACACAAGCATATCACGCAAGACTTCAAGACAGTAAGTTCATTCTGCGTAGATCGGACTATAAATAATTATTAAAAAGCCGAAGTTACTCCAAGTTAACACCGATTTCGGAACACCGGTCACCTCAATCCCCCATGACCATGTGTGCTGGAAAGCACCCGAAACGTTGTAAATTAAAAATCAAAGAAATTAAACGCGATAAAATCGGTAAAAGTACTTGTTAAAAAACTGTATTTGTGAAAATAAAAACTTTTATATCTTAAAATTCCCGACTTTTTTTAAACCAATTTCTTAACCATTTCATTCTTTTAATTGTATATTATCATATCTATATGCTTTTATATGTGGGCACCCAGGGCCGAAATGTCTATAAAGAATGGGCATTCCCCTTTCCGTGACAGCAACAACCTATATTCTTTAAAAATATATACGACAAAAATCACGAAAACCGTTGGCCTCCCGACAAAGATCTATTTCCATCTTACGACTAATGTATCGCAAAACATCGTTTCTCACACCTTTATTTATGTAATTGGTGTTATTTGCCCATTGGCATTTATACTCCTTATAAAGGAATTATAATTTCGCGTGATCCACTCACAAACGTCTGACCCGCGCACAACAAGTGACGTAGGCCCCTTTGAGCATGATCGCAAAACCGACAACGAATGGATCGCTCGCGGCATCGAGTGCATGCTCGAAGTTTGCAGCTTGGATTACGCGAGGCACGGTCACAGTCCACAGCAACGGCGCCTGTGGAGCACGCGATTGGAGTGCGAAAATGTCTTTCTAAGTTCGAGAACTTTTGTTGGTTTAATTTAGCTTCACACAAGTTAAACATAAAAGGAATGTTATTGTCACCCTTAAAACGTAGTGATGATTCTATGCTCTTTGGTTTTCCACAAAGACTTAGGAGGAATAGCTCGTACAGCAATGTAAACTTTACTATGTCTGTTTTTATTAATCGTATAAATATTGTGATGTAAAGCTAAAATATCAATCAAATCAAAGATTTAAGTTGTATAATTTTTTACCCGTGTGGTGGCGGTGTAAGAATATCCACTATATCACAGTATCCTATAAAACAAAACAAACCAGGAGATGGATAGGAGCGTCTTCCTAATAACGATTAAAATTAAAAACTACAGCTGCAAACTCGCTTGCCAAGCGTGGCAATAATGGCTAATATCCCCCTATGACACTATCTATAGGATAGACATCGAAGTTCATCTTCATATTTTTGAGAATTTTTGGAATGGGCAGAATTTATCGCATTACTTATAATAATTTTTTCAATACGGTTGCAGAATTTTTTCATAAATCGTCCAGCTCATTTTATATGAAACTTCCCACTGTGAGGAAATATATGAAGGAGGCCTATGTTCAGCGGTAAACTTTTATTGGTTTTAAAGGAAATTTAGTTTGTTTCGCTGCTTCTTCGCTTGGCTCCAAATCTTTGCAATGGTAAACTGCTTAAATTAGTTTTTCCTTAAAATAATGTGCTAGACACAGATATTGAAATCGGTTATGATGTGATGAGGTGTTTTATCCCACGAATTCGCTTAAAACGTAACACCTACAACTTTGCAATGGAAATTAACAAAGTGACTTGCAAAAGTCGATCCGAAGTGCGGAGTGTATCAGAGACGGTCGCATTACTCTAAAGTTTGGAGGGGCTCAGAGTTGACATTACTTTATGACGCAAAATTATCAATTCTTCTTCTATTCTTCATCATTAGCCCGTAAAAGTCTACTGCAAGACATGAACCTCTCCCACTTCAGGAGTGATTTATTATAATTTTCACGGTTTGCAAACATATTGACGATCGAAATACAATACATCTTGCATCTTTGACGTTAGATACTGGCCAGTGTGAGTAAAACTAGCTAGTCTGGATACCAATAAGTCTGCGTATTTTATGTCTGGCTCTGACGTAACTGATTTGTTTAAAGCACCATATATCGAAAACCGTTACATTTTTCTGACGTTTCCCATAGTCGCCTCTTACTATACTTCCAGGAGGTGTGATGGTACACGTAGAGGAGTGATGGATTCATTTACGCCGTTACCATAAAGCAAATGAACTTTCGGTCCCACCTTATTTTTTTATAAATTAGAGTTATTGTTAAACCATTTTTAGTTTTTCTTTAAAATTATGTTAGTGAATATTTACATTGCTTAGTTTCATTTAAGTATAATATTGAACGGACACGACATCCTCCGTGTTGAAATCTTCTATGCACTTAGTCGTTTTAATGATGAAATTACTCCGTATACTAAAATTATCACTATTATTGTTTGAGTTGAAACAGTGATGTAGTTTATTATATATAATCAACAGTCCCAAGAAATAAACCTATTATAAACCAATATATAAACAAAAAAATACGGAAATTCTATGCGAACGTATCCGGGCACAGCTAGTCTTTAATAAACCTCACGTAAGACGGTAACAATGCTAATTAGTTGGTAAAGTGGACTCATCCAACTGAATTGAAAATTAACTAGTCTTATGATTGCACATTAACTCTTCAATGTTTTCAGCCATTTCATCAATTCGTCATTGTACAGAACTCTTATTCAAAAGAATGTTCCGAATTAAGTCTGCTGCCAGTTTGTGTAGCACAGTAGTTATAACTTCTTTTATTTCCAGCAAAATTAAAGTTTCTCCGATGGTGTGTGATTTACCTGTTCGATCAATTAACAAAGAGATATTGCATGAAGCTACAAGTGCGTTATCATCTTGCTTAGTAGCCAGCGAAAAAAGTTTTGATACATTTAGCTAAGCATTATGCTTCTTTTCCAGGTCTTGAAAATAGGCTGCTTTTTTGTCCTTCTTATCTGGATGCATTATTTTCAAACGATCTTGAAGTCTTGAGGGCTTCATCGCTTCGTTTGAAAATTTTTTTGAACAAAGAAGGCACAAAGGCAAAGATGAATTTGTCGAATTCTATGAATCCATATTTAATATATTCTGCACTATAGTTAGTTTAGTTTGGTTTACGACAGGCTGTTTTCCGCAACTCCACGTCTAAACGCGTATTTTGCACGTGGGTAGAAATAATGTGTTATTAATTATTCGAGCTATGAAATCTTCCCGAAGAAGTTCAACAGTCCTTTGATGTTGCAAGCAACTTCGTGGAGCGATCCCGGCGTGCCGAGATATTAAGACCTGTATGAAGCGGCCTCCGGACATATCAGCAACACGTAAGCCGCCGTTTCTTTCTCCCCTATGCATTCCCAAGGGGCTATCTGTAACACCTATGGTAAATAAATGTTTGTTAAAGGAGCCATGTCCTGTGATAGCATTTGTTACTATCCTGATCTGTGGCTTGTTCAGATTCATTAGAACCTTGGATAGACGACTGTTTATTTCAAGCCTCCCTAGCTTGTCTACAATCTGCTAGATTTTTCCAAAACTGAGCGTGTAGATTATTGAAGTTTCTACTTACCAGTTAACGAACGTAACTAAAGGGGATTGGTATTATCGGTTCCGGCCATATAGTGGCCAGAGCCGATCCGATCTTCTGGCCAGTTTATCTGCTGCATCGTTGCCTCTGGATCCACTGTGTCCCTTATTCCATTGCAGAGTCACATTGTTGTGCTTAAATACCTCATTTAATCGTTGATGGCATTCATATATTAGTCCCCTGTTCACCACATTACAACTCAAAGCTTGTAGTACCGCCATACTTTCGGTCAGTATTCTGATGGAAAACTCTTTTACCTTCCTAGCCTCTATTGCTATGGCCGCTTGGATGATACCTATACATTCCACCTGAAAGACTGGGTTATGCGTACCCAGCGCTGTACATATGTGAATATTAAGGTTTTCAGAGGAAGTTCCATATCTTACACCTTCATTTGTTTTAGAACCATCCGTGAAACCTCTAAGCTCTTTTGGGTTTAATCCCTCCGGCTGGTCGGTTTCATTTTATTGTATCTTATACTTCTTATCGAATACAATTTGTTTTGGGATCTTATCGTACTTTGCTTGAAATATAGGAATTTTTGAGTAAAATCTATCAATTATACCTGTACGAAGAACTCTACTCTTCCTTAAAGATTTAGGGTCTTGAGTCTAATGGCAGCTAAAGTTGCTTCTTGTTTTATGTGTAGATGAAGCGGGGTTAGCTCCAGTATAGCTTAAATTTGGTGTTTAATCTTTATAAAAATCTCTGTTGTATTTACTTATATGTTAGTAATCGCCAACGCAAAACCTTGTTCCTAGGCTTATCTTAGACTTTTAAGATTCATCGCATTTGAATCATTATCCTTGATAGTCTTTTTTATTTTAAATTTAAACATACATAAACCATATTACACATAGTAAATTGTTAGATACTATACAGCATCATTACACCGCAAAATGCAGACGTCTCCACGCATAATTATATTATTTTTAATAACTACCTACTATAGTAAAATTGGGAAAATTGAGTATGATAACAACTAAATATCTTATTTTACTTTACACACAAATTCTTATGGCGGCCGTACACTTTCGACGAGGACCCACGAGGCAAGGCGAGGACGAGAATGTACAGGATACTTTCGCTAAACCTTGCCTTCCCTCACCTCACCTCGCGTGCTCTCGCGCTTATGTCGGTTTTTGGTGCGCGAGTCAAAGGGCCTCGCTTTCTCTTGTGAGTGAACACGGGTGCACCACTATACACTCGCGCTTCGTTCAGTCTACCGCATGACGTTGTCTTGTGCAGTATATTTGGTTATCCTACTACCACAAAGTTATCATGTAATCATTATGCAATTTTCTTGAAATTTATCAAAGTGAACCTATTTTGTTGGAGCCCACTCATCGTTACCACAAAGACAAAAACAAGAAACGATTGTGAAGCGTGGTCTCAAATTTCACAGCAAATGGGATATACCGTCGTAGAATTGAAAAAGAAAGAACTCGTTAATGGCTACATTTAGAGCTCATAAAAGAGAAATAAATATTTCAACAAGATCTGGTCAAGGTACTGACGACATGTATAAACCAATCTGACTTGCGTCCGACTTGATGAATTCCTTTTTTGGGTCACTTGTATAAATGCAAAGACACGCGATACACAGAAAACCAAGAAAGTATCATTTATTTTTACTTACATTTTTTATGTTACCTACATTTCAAGTGGTAGATTGTTGGCTATTGTAGTTGTAGTTGTAGTTGTAGTTGTGTAATAGTAGTATTGTAGGTAGAATAAGGGTGACAAACGAGCGCACAGTCCACCTAATGGTAAGTGGATACTTTGGCCAATATACATCTACATTTATCCGCGATTAAGAATCAAAATGCAAATGCGTTGTCACCCCTGAGGACTAAGATGGAATGCCTCGTTTCCAGTAAAAAAGGGTCTCCGGATATCTATTGATCATACGTAACATAGCAGTCTTAAGCTGCTATTTTACTCTGGTATTATGTGAGAGCGAGGTCCTTCCCTGGTCGAGCCGACCTATTCGTGCTACAAACATAATATAGCTGCAGCGAGGCTCTACCACGTATGAAAATGTTGTTTATGTGGATTCACTAAAGAACAAACAAGATAAAAATTATATTTTGTTACTTTATTTATACATAAAAATGTACAATATTAATAACCAATGTAAAAAAAAAATTAACTGTGTCATAGACAATTTGTTTCGGACGGCAGGGACACGTCCAGTGCCCGCGGTCGCCCTGGGACAATCTCCCACTTTATGACGTACGTTCCTTGCCTAGTGCTGGTGACGCACGTCCCACGCACCCCTGAATGCGTATGTATTATTACGACCCTACTAGGATCCCGAGAGAGAGAGAGAGAGAGAGAGAGAGAGAGATAGACGATCAGCCGGGAGGAGGCAATAAAAACGCTTTTCTTCTAGGTAGCTTCTTGTTCCTTAGGTTTCGGCTTCGTTTTTCCTTATAGTTGTAGCCTCTTCGACGGCTGTGCTGCGACTGCGATTTGAGTGACTATTACGTCTATTATCTAGATGTTAGTGCTGTTAGTCTATGCGACTCTTACAGCTTCATCTTGTCTTAGGGCTGTTAAGCTATTGTTTTGTTTGTATAATAATTAGCTCGCGATGAGCAATGAGGTGAGGATGATGATGAGATGGTTTATGATTTGATATTGTTACCAATCATCATATCGCCTTTTAGGCGTTTTTCTTTGAGCTATCTAACCGCAGTCCGAGGGGGGGTGTGCGGACCCCCGTCTCTGACTGCTTAGCTCGTGTCGGTCGATGGTCTGGGCGGTGAGAACCGCCCAGGAACGCGGGTGTACGGTGTGTACGCGGTGTGAGCTGGAACGCGTCGTGCCCGTCTGCGGGTGCGACGCGTCCCATTCGTTGTCCTATTTGTGTTTGTACCATTTAGTGTGGGTGTAGTGTCGTTGTGTGATGTGCCTGCGACGCTTGGGTCGACTGGATCGAGCGATATAGGTGGTTCTATTAAAACATTTCGCGGTCTACGGAGATAGGTCGCGACGTTTGCTATCGGAACGTAGTTAGCTGCGTTTGTCACTAGCGGGTTAGGGTGGGTTTCTACTTTATCAAAGTAGCGTTGAGACATCTCCTTAAAATATTCGGAGATAGATGGTAGCTCACAATCATTGTGTAAGTCAGAGTTCCATTGATACCACCGTGCGCCGGGGACTTTCCGGATGAAAAAATTTTGTACTCTTTGGAGTTTTAAAATATGGGTCTTATATGTATGGGCGAAAGCAACACTTGCATAGGACATGACCGGTCTAATGCAGGTTTTGTACAGCCCACAGAGTACATTATATATACCTGGAAGTACAGCCGGAGTTTATGTCATAGCGACAGTTTACTCTTTCTGTTAACGAGGGGGTGTAGACGGCCAATTATTGACTTGGCTCTGTTGCGTACTACACTTATGTGCGTCTTGAAACTCATGCGGGAGTCGAAAGTGATGCCTAGATATTTGGCCGATTTTTCCCAAGGGATTGGGCGGTCGTATAAAGAGATTGTTTTGGGTTTAGACCTCTTGTAGAATTCCGTTGAAAGTATACTGCTACACTTTTTTCGGGATTTACGTCAATTCTCCATAGGCGAAACCATTCACCAAGGCGATTGGTCGCTTTTTGGAGCTTTATAGCGAGTCTATTTTTGTTGGGGTCTGACACAAAGAGTGCCGTATCGTCGGCAAAGAGAGCGGTGTTCACTACGGAGTCTTTTGGGATAACACTCGTGAAAAGTGTGAAAAGAAGTGGAGATAGTACGGAGCCCTGTGGAACCCCGGCCTTGAGGAAACGTTTCGAAGAACGAGTTCCCTCTACTCGATATCGAAAAGTGCGGTTCGAAAGGAAAGCTCGTATGATGTGCACGAGCCTATCGGGCACGTTCAGTTTGTACAGCTTGTAAATTAAACCGTCGTGCCAGACCTTGTCAAACGCCTTCGCGACATCGAAGAAGAGGGCTCCCGTGTTTCGAGACTTTTTCCTTAACGGGTTTTGACTGAAGCCAGACAGGATGTATTCTGATGAATTTGGTGAGTGCACGAGTGATTGGCTCTAAAGCCGAACTGTTCGTCTGGGAGGAGTCCGTTAGCTTCGGTGTAATGACGGAGACGCTTGTGAATAATGCGCTCGTATAGTTTGCCCAATGGCAAGTGCCAAATGGCAGTTTGCCTCATGGGTCTGTAACTAGAGGGACGATTACGCGGTTTACCCGGTTTTGGGATCCCTATTACGTCTGCTTCTTTCCAGATGTCCGGGAAAGAGCAGTTCGTGAGAAAGGTGTTAAATATTCCTACAAGGAGGCAAATAAGTGGCGCCGAAAGGGATTTGATAACCTTGTTGCTGATGCCGTCTGGCCCAGGGGCTGATCTATTTTTAAGACTTTTTATGGTTTCGGTGACTTCATCTACTGTCACAGGATCGAGAAGTTCACCCGCTGGTGGCAGCGCAGACCTACGTTCTACTTCCGTTTCTACCTCTAATAGGTGAGCAGGATCTATTGGTGCGGTGGATGGCGTGCACTGGTACTCTAGACTGTCTGCTAGGCATTCGGCTTTTTCGAGATCGTCAAGGGCGAGATCGGGGTGGTCCAGCCTCACGAGAGGCGGCATCGGTGCGGATTTGTCGGCTTTAAGAGCTCTCGTTAGTTTCCAGAAGGCGTCTTGGGACGGTTCGATACCTTCTAAGAGGTTATCCCATCTATCGTTTCTAAACTCGGCTACTCGTTGTTTAATCTCGTTTTGCAGAGAACGTACCCGAAGTTTATTGGTTTCCGTGCGGTAGCGGTCGTAAGTTTTAAGCGCGGAATTCTTCGCTCTAATCAGCCGTCGAACATCCGCCGGAAGTTTCGTGTATTGATCGCTCGACACACGAACCTTACGGGAGCAATCTTCGACCGCTGATGTGAGGTGAGTCGAAAGGGCGCTAATCGCCCTATCGGCCTCCTCCAGCGAGCCTATCTTGTCAGGTATAGTGTCAAATGCTGGGAGTTCGTAGACTTAAGTTTGACCTTAAGTTTACGCCAGTCGACAATAGTTTTGGTCTGAGGGACCTCACCTGCCGGCCGGCCCAATTGTAAAACGACCGGCCTGTGGTCTGAAATTAGTTCGATAATAGTCTCTATTGAATTAATACTAAGTCGGATGTCTTTTAGTAATGCTATATCAAGGACGGCCGGATGTTGGTTGTTTGAAAAAGGATAACGAGTTGGACTCTCGGGAGCGATAACATCGAAGTTAAGTCTCTCCGTGAGGTCTCTTAGTATTATTCCGTTAGGGTTGTTAACGTTAGAATTCCAGCTAACGTGTTTACTATTTAGGTCTCCTGCGATTAATACGCTAGGGCCTAGGTTTAATAGAGCCGATATGTCGGAATCAAATATACTTTTTAAAGGAGATAAGTATGCTGATCCAATTATTAATGCGGATGGCCCGTAAGTGTTATCCTACAGACCGACGCTTCTAAGTTAGTAAGCGGCGGAGTATCTATCGGTACACATTGCAAGGAACTTTTGTAGTAGATCAAGGTGCCGCCTTTAGGTCCGGTCAACCTATCATTTCTTACTAGGGTATAATTGGCTATTTTGGGATCGTTCAAACTAGGTTTCAAGAAGGTCTCTTGCACTAGCATGATGTCGATATCATGGTTGCGTAAAAAATATATGATCTCTTCCTTTTGATCTCTGATACCGTTTGCGTTAAAGTACGCGACAGTCAGAGACCTAGGCTTAGTTCTACCTACAGGTCTTATTTCCATTTTAGTTAAAAAAAGAAAAGAGTCGCTTAGGCGCACTGGAACGAACCTATCGCTTGGATAAGACTAAGATGCTCAATGGTAGCATTGAGCATATCTTGAATTGATTTAGCTTCGCGAAGTTTGCGGGCTAGGGTTGTGACTTCGGCCACATTAAAGCTGCTAGCGAAGTTGAACACTAACGAAAGGTCAGTGTCGATGTTTGACGGTGCCTGAGGGGCGGCTTTGGGCTTCTGGGCCTGGCGGGGAGGCACTGGCCGTGAGGCGGCCGCGCTGACTACCGCCGGGGGCTTAACCCATGCGTTGGGCTTAGGTGCTGAAGGCACCGGAAGGCTTGGGCCTTGCCCGGAAGTCCCTTTAACGGGGACGGGCTTGGCTGTAGCCTGAGCGGGCGTGGGTTGCGGCACCGAGATTGGTGCGACCGATGGGGCAGAATGCCGTGGGCGCGACCTACTGGGGTTGCCCGCACGTCCGCGCCGGATTGCTCCTCCATTCTGCTTCCTACGCGGCGCTTTGGAACACCCGCGATAACTCGCTGGGTGTCCCTCTTCGCCGCACAGAACACAGCTTGGAGGGCGCTCCATCTCGGGCGTTCGGGGGCACTCAGTAGTGCCATGATCGCCTAAGCACTTGACGCACCTAGGCCTGGCGAAACAGTTCCTGGCCCAGTGGCCGTATAATTGGCATCGGTGGCATTGGCCAACGATGCCCCTATTACGCGGGGACTCTACTACAATCCCCGTGAGATTGCATATTCTAGTAACGTTGTATATCTGCTTGCCCTCTGGAGACAGGTCCAGAGTGACAAGACAAAGATCGAGATAGCGCTTCTTATCGGTTGGGTGGTGCATCCTGTGCACTTCTCTGACAGGCAGGTTTTGCGATTTAAGATCGCTTAGAATGAATTCGGTTTGAAGCTCTTTAGGGAGTCCGCGAACTACAACACGGAGGTTACGGTCCTCCGCGAGAGAGTAAGTATGGAAGCTCAAGTTTTGAGCTTTTAAATGCGCAGTTAAAGCGCGGAAATCGTCCGTCGTTGCGACGTTGGTGCGGATGCCTTGTGGTCCATTGTGGACTTTGGGGCAGAATATTTTTTTGGAGTCTATCCACTTGGATAGGTTGCTCCAGCGCGACTTGTCCTGTAAGATTATAGGTGGCGGCGGCTTCTCCTTCCTAGGTTCGGCCTGAGTCGGGTTCGCGGTTTTGATCGCGGTAATTTTGCGCGCGGAAGGCGCGACTTTGTTAGCCGGAGTGGCGTTGGGCGACGTAGGGGCCGAGTGAGGCTCGTTTCCCTTTTTCGCGGCGGTGCGCTTACGCTTTTTACCCGAGACTAAGGTGAAGCCTTCGTCATCGGGTTTAACAGGTCGGCGAATCTCTATGTCCATCTCGGAGCCTGATTCGGCGTCCGAAAACAACGGTGATGGACCACGGGTGGAGAGCGCAGAAGGCGCAGGGGACTCGGCGTCGTAGACCGTGTCGATGGACACAGGGGTTGAGCGGCCGGTGCTCGGTGAAACAGGATCGTCTATCCTGACTACGGGACGTTCAGCGGTGGACGAGTTACGTTGAGCTAGGAATTTGGCCCAAGCGTCGGGGCACACTTGGCCGAAGAAGTCGGCGAGTTCGGCTATGGTAATAGCCGCCATCTTGTCAGTGGTTTTTAAAACACTTGTGTATCAAGCCCCCCCACCTTTCGGCGGGGGAGGTTTGTGCCTAAACGAACACCTATACAACTAGCGCGTTGGTACGCTAGGGTGTGTACCTAGCTGTCGCCTAGTGCGACAAGCGAACACAGAAATTAAAAATAGAATAGCTGCCTCTGAGGCAGCGGGTGTGTTATAAAAACTACTTACAGTTTTTACTGGAAATCCGGAGAATGTGGGGCACTAAACTAGCACTACACGAAACAAAACAATGGGCCGACGGCCCGATGCACCTGGTGGCCGTAACGGAGCACAACGACACCGAAGCACTCGCGCACGCAGGTAAAAATGTCTGTGTCTTCTTTCTTCTTATTAATGCACTGGGAGCGCATGGGCTCGACCGAACAACAGCACTTAACGGTTGGGTCGCAGGCGACCGAACGCGGCGAGGTACCTGATCGGAATCAGGATGGACCGGGACTGCGATTTGAGCCGTTTTTTTTTGCGCCCGAAGCAAATATGGGCAACCCTCCGGAAAGCGGGGGAGGGAGGTTGGGAATGCTCATAGCATACCACGCAGCCGGCTGCGTGGTTATGTGGTGACTTTTACCCACTAAACCCAACCTTTTAGGAATTGGCTTAACGATCTGACTAGAGATCTCTAAGCCGTATACGAACGCGACCCTCCTTGGCAGAAAGGAGAGCGCAAGCGGCGAAAAGCCGCTTAGAAGAGTGCCTAACTAAGGCAGATTAAGGGATGTGTTATGTAGGCTCGGCCTGAGCCGCCAGGAGGCAGTTCAGGTCAGCCGAAAGCTTGTTGGGGGGGGGGGGGGGTCCGAGAGAGAATTTCTCGGTCTGCGCACACTATAGCGTGTGTGGATAGGGGCTGCATAGGCAGCTGTCTCACGAATGAGATGATTTGGGTGGGACTCCGAGGCTTTGAAAAATCTCTCAGAGAGTGATTTAAGGAACTGCTGGATTGTTGGGAGCTCTAAGTCTCGATGTAGGTCGGCATTACGGACATAATAGGGCGAGTTAGTGGCCCTACGACAGAATAGATTTTGAACTATTTGAAGTTCATTTATAGCTTTGGGCTTAGCATGTGCGAAAATAGGGGCCGCGTAGGTCATGACAGGTCATATGCAGACCTTATATAGGGTTCGCTTGTTGCGGAGGGACATTTTACTGTGTCTGCCCAACATGCTGTTGAGCCTACCCATGTAAAAACGTGCGGTGCGAGTAACCTTCTTCTATGGGGCTTGAAAGTGAGCCTTGCATCAAGGGTGACGCCTAGGTATTTGGCTTTAGTTTGTCATGGGACAGGGGTTCCTAACATCCTGATTGGCGGAGTGGTGGTGAGACGACGTCGCTTATATTCGAAGCAAACGGCGGAACTTTTCTCCGGGTTCACGTCGATACGCCATTTTTGGAACCAAGCTCCTAAGTCGCTTACTGACTTTTGGATCTTATTCCGAATCTGTGGTAGTGAGTTGCCTTTAGAGTAAAGGGCTGTGTCATCTGCAAAGAGGGCTAGTTTAACACCATTCGACGGGATAGGGATGTCGTTGGTGAATAGTATGTATAGGAGGGGAGCAAGCACAAAGCCTTGAGGGACACCGGCTTTTATTTGAAGGGTAGAGGATAGCGTGCCTTCATGTCTAAAACGAAAGGTACGATCCTTCAGATAGGAGGCTACAAGGCGAACGAGACGGTCCGGGAGGCCTAAGTCGTACAGTTTGTAGATAAGGCCCTCGTGCCAGACTCTGTCGAATGCTTTGGCAATGTCAAAGAAGACCGCGATGGTTTTTTGACGGCGAGGATTTGAGCCGAAATTTGCTCGGCTTATATACCCGCCGGCGTTACCGTACGGGCGTTAGCGCGGTTTTCCCTATCTCGCGCGTTGTTTTTACTTCGAGCCGAAACCTTAGGAGCCTTTATTTATTGAAAATTGTCAAAAAACCCTTACAAATTATATATTGGTAGATTGCTCTAGTTATGTTCTATAACATAAAATAATAATATAAAACTATTAAGTCCTCTATACAAAACTTATAGAACAAAAACCCTACAAAATTGCTAATTTACTATACATTTTGTCTTATATTTATTAAAACAGATGTCTAATCTACTTATTTCTTTTTGTTTACATTATGTTACGTATAACCTTTAATCTAACACCAGTTTTTAAGCGTTAAACAAAACTTAAATTTTTTATAAGTGTTTACAATACAAATTCTTGCTTAAAAAACTTCCTTACAAAATTATCATTAAAGGCTAACCTTTCGATTTTGTAATTATATTTAAATTATATTCTAATAAGAGTTAATAAGCTAATTACACTAATTGAGAAATTATAATAGTCTTAAAATAAAGTCCGTCACTTGGTAAATTATATGCTTGTCACCGACACTAAACTAATTAAGGAATTGAAATAGTCTTAAACACAGTTCGTCACTGATTGATTGTATGCTTGTCGCCGACACAATTTATATAAAAACATAGTTTCTGTTTTATCATGTTCAGCAATCAAAACAAACGAAGGAAATATGTGTGAAAAGAAAAAAACGTGTACGTGACTTATCTGATCTACCGAAAAATACATATACCTAGGGAAGCAAATAAGTATCGATAGACTAGACAATTACCAGGAGATTAATCGCAGGGTTTTGCCCGAATCGTCGACGATCAAGTCCTCTCCGATCGGCTCGATACACTGGCGCTACGAAGAGATGTTGCATCTTTTTGCATTTTCTACCGCATCTACTATGGGGATTGCTCTGAGAAATTGTTTGGATAAATTCCAGCCGCCAAATTTCACGAACGCACATCGCGAAAAAACTCACAATACCATCCATAACATCCGGATGCTTAGCGATCCACCATTGTACGTTTCACTAGCAGTTTTCTTTCTCGTACGACGCCTCTGTGGAATCGTTTACCACCGGCGATTTTTACGGACCGATACGACTTCAAGAAAAGAGCTTACTCCTTTATAAAAGGCCGGCAACGTACCCGCAATTCCCCTGGTGTTGCAGTTGTTAATAGGCGGCGGTATTCACTTTCCATTAGGTGTCCCTTCTATAAAAAAAATTGACTGTGTGCTGGTTGGTCACCCTTATTCTATAAAAAAAGGTAAAGTTCTTTTCTTTCTCATTTTGCTCTCTATATGGCTATACAGAGAGCAATTGCAGCCAACGTTCTTGGTTTTAAGGTTTTAATTTTTTTTACATTGGTTATTAATATTGTACATTTTTATGTATAAAATAAAGTAACAAAATATAATTTTTATCTTGTTTGTTCTTTAGTGAATCCACATAAACAACATTTTCATACGTGGTAGAGCCTCGCTGCAGCTATATTATGTTTGTAGCACGAATAGGTCGGCTCGACCAGGGAAGGACCTCACTCTCATAGAATACCAGCGTAAAATAGCAGCTTAATACTGCTATGTTTCGTATGATGAGTAGATATCCGGAGACCCTTTTTTACTGGAAACGAGGCATTCCATCTTAGTCCTCAGGAGTGACAACGCATCTGCCTTTTGATTCTTAATCGAGGATAAATGTAGATGTCTATGGGCCACTGCATTCACTTAACATCAGGTGGACTGTGTGCTTGTTTGGTACCGTTATTCTATAAAAAAAACTTGAAAGTATACAAATGAAAGTCTAAGAGTTAATTGCTCCCATCATTATTGTGAATATTGGTAATTTCAAAATTTTGATGATATGGTGTTTTATATTTACTAAATAAAATTATTCAGATTCAGACATTCAAAGAAATTATTCGCTGATAAGTAGTTATTGCTTCTGCAAAATTGCTTTCTCCGTGTAAAAGCCATCTCGGGTATAGTGTAGACGTATTTCATGCGTTTACAACGGGATTTATGACGTGCTGAAACAAGGGTGCTTAGAGAGGATTGATTTGCGCAAAGGTTCACTTCACCGTAATATTTCTCTCGATTGAGCTATGATTGCATGTTTTCGAACATTTCGGTTTTTTACGAATCTATACTGCTTTTTTACTTAACGATATAAAAAAAATTAACAAAGCTTTATAAACATCAAAAGTACTAAGTGTAGATATCTTATTTCCTTAGTAGTGTGTAGCTAATACCGTTTTACACAGAACGATTTATGGAGTTATTATTGTTATTGTTGTATTATATTTATACGTTATTTAAATTATTTCATTATTTATTTAACAGAGGGATGTAATTGTTAGATAAATGATATACCTTATAAGTTGAAGGACATTTCCTAATAAGCACAACATGCTTGTTAGCTTGTTAGCATGCTGACTCACAGATTCGTTAAGTCCACTAGACAGAATGATTTCTTAAATTTACGCGAACACTACACATTGAATCCGTAAATAATAGTTTTATTCAATCCACTAGACAGGTTAAAGTAATGCTTTACAAAATGTACTCTCAAACCTTTCATACGTGTAGCATGTGGGTTGGGTACAAACAGCGTACGTAAGTGCAACAAGTGTGATTCAATACAACAAGGCGTTTACGATTTTGCCTAGCTTTGAATAGCTCGTCACTGTAGTGCATCTACTATGTTCGCGGAGGCACGTAGGGATGACTTTTATGCTATAATGGAAAAAAGATGCGCCTCACTTCTTTTTCTTATTAGAGATTCTTCTAATAGCATCTTAAGCGCTTTAGCCGATAGGTGGGACTCTCCGCTTTTAATACACTGGATTAGTGTTGCCCAAAATCGGTCTTGGTCTTGTTCTTGCATTTTTGCAAGACCAAGACCAACAACAAGACCGCCTAATTTTAGCAAGACCAAGACCAAGACTGACCGTGCAAGATTTGAGCAAGAACAAGACTAAGCCTGCGAGACTCTTGCGTCTCGCAGTTAGGAATGAGTGTCGTTTCAGAGAGTATAGCAGTTCGGGTATACGCTTAGGGACTCTATGAGACGCAAAAAATATATAAAAAAAAATTGGAAAATTGGACTTATGCCATTGCCAACAATACCATAAACATACATAGCGGATGAAAATATCCATTAAAAGAAAAAACAGTGCATCCCTAGTTTTGACCATCGGCACTTTGATAGTGCGCGGCGTCTTGTTGTCGGCATCATCACAGGTCGAATACTGACCCGTCAAAGAAATTTTGCAGCTATTCGGAAGTACAAGGTCAAGGTACACGCGCCGGCGGCTTCTATTGATATCGCATTCAATCGTCGCCACCGCGCCGCACGCACTACATTTGACACTGTTTGAATGCTGCCTCAGAGTACATGTCCCAAAGAATAAAATAAGTTTCCGGGTGCTCAGAATGGACACGAATACATTATGCTGATCTCGCAAGGAATGTTGTAATTAGATAATGGTAAGGATAGGTAGATACCATAACCATTTATTCTAGTAAGTAATTATTATAATATTAACTATATGGGTTTATAATAATTACTTCCTATTATTATTAGTACCTAATAGATAAACAGTTCAATAAGTTCACTGCAAATCTCGATTTTTGGAAGTGTGTGTTTTTGAACACAAAGTGTTCGAATATGTCGTCACCCATTTGATAAATATTGTACACTGACACTTTTAACACACTTGAAACGTGTAAACATTTTGTACAATGCTAATCGAATAATACAAAAAGTGTGCACATTAAATAAAAAGCGTAAAATAAGATCTATGTACTTTTTAGGAGCCCGAGTATCTCTTAGAGAACCGTTTAAAGAAACCGATTGCATCGAATTGATGTAAATAATAGTGATTTGCACAATTATAATAGAAGAAATAAAAATAAAATCACAATACCCGCTTTCCGGTTACACAAAGTATATAATGCGTTCTTGGGTAGCGATATACGCTTTTATAATAAGATTTCAAAAAGAAATGTTAGATCTTTCAGCTTTTCAATTTAAGTCAGACAAAAATGCTTGGCACTGACCTCTCTTACTACACAGGACTAACTAGATATTTCTAAACTGATTTAGTATCTACATATACTAAATCAGTGTATGTATCAATGTATGTTTGACTTTTCGCTTTACATAATTATAGAACTATTGTAAAAATATTTTGAAAAGAGCAACTACTGAGTTTCTTACTTTCTTCCATGATTTTTCTCAGTAGAATCAGAAACCCTGGACACGGCAAAGAAAAAATTGGGGAAAACAGTGATTATATGACTATTCAAAAGTGTATTTTTAACGCCTACTTGAATAAAACATATTTGAGTTTTGAATTTCAAACGAGGGAAGGCAAATTTAATTTAATTAACGTAGATTAAATTCAATCACAAGAAGAACATAATATACACAATTTTATTTACATATTTACATTTCATTTTTACGTAGGCACACTATACCTATCTGGCAACGCATCTTCTTTATTAATCTTCTGAAGAATCATTAATTTTATCAAAGGATGCCGAACTTTTCTTTGGCGGTCTTTCGGCGTGTACTTACAAGTAGTAGTATTTATTTTAATTCCAGTCATTCCCAATTGAACTTTGCTTCGAGTCTAATGTATTAATTGTTTCTACTCTAATCCTTGTTGTTCTCGAAGTGATAAGTTTACAATTTGACATGAGTGACGAAAAGTCGATTAGTTCTAGTCGGAGTAGTGAGAGTTGGAGTTATAGATCTAAAAGACCTAAAAGTAAATTTGATAAGTTTTTCGACATAATTCATGCATCCCAAATTGCTTTGTGTAAATTATGCCAACATAAAAAGGTTGAAATAAAAAAAAAACAGAAACACTTCAGCCTTAAGGAAGCATCTAATATCTTTCCACAAAATGGAATCACAAATATTTCTTCCTGAAAAACCAAAATTAAGTGGAGATATCACAAGCTTTTTAATAACCACCGGAAAAGGTGGACAGGTAAGAAAAAATATACTTATCACACAATTACATAACCCATATATTATGTAACTAGCGGCCGCCTGCAACTTCGTCCGCGTACAATATCTGATTTCCTGAGATTTTGAAATCTGATGAGAATCTGATGAGATTTTGAAATTTTCTCGCTGCAAAAGTCTTACCTAAGTATAAAGAGGCTATATAGGTAAAGCTTAACTATGCAAGTATTTATTATTTAAAACTAATAAAGTAAATGTCGATCTTCATATCTATACTTTAAAAATATTGAACTTGCATGTAACCATTTTACCCTAATTTCACCCCCTTAGGGTTAGGATTTCGTAAAACAGCTTATTCAGGATTTTATTATTGAAAACTTATAACTTTAATGCCGATTTTCGTGTCTCTAACTTCAAAAACGTAGGACTTTCATACAAACTTCCAACTCCCATTTCACTCCTTTAGGGATAGATTTTCTCAAAACCGTTTCTTAACTGATCTCTATGCCATAAAAGGAACCTACCTTACAAACTTCAAGTATGTTTGTATGTTTTATAGTTCCTGAGATATCGTTATAGTCAGTCAGTGAGTATATATATATATATATATATATATATATATATATATATATATATATATATATATATATATATATATATACTCATATACTCATTTTTCGATGACGAAGCTACGCAAGTATATTTTCGATCAATTTGCCCAAATATGGTGTTTCCTAAAAGGTCCACACTTAGAAGGAAGGTCAAAGAACGGTTTGAAGAGCTTCAATAGAATCTTAAGAAACGAATACAACAATTTTCATCTAAAATGTCATTTACCATTGATGGTTGTCAATTGCTGGTAGGAGTTACTACGGGGTCACTATTCATTACTATATAGACAACGAATGGAAGTATCGATCTGTAGTCCTTGATTTTATACCATCACGCGGTCGACATACTGGGGAAGATATTGCAACGATTTTCCACGAATGTTTATTGGAATATGACATAATTAATAAAATACAGGGTATCATGGTCGACAATGCAAATGCAAATACCAAATTTATGTATGAATAGGACAAACAGCTGTCACACTTTGATTCAGACAATCAACATTTCCGGTGCTTTGCTCACATTTTGAACCTTGGTGTACAAGATTTATTAAAGACCTTAGCATTACACAGTGAAACTGACAATAAGGGACAAGAACAGCAGTATGAAGATAATGAAGACGAAACTGAGGAAGATGAAGAATGTGCACCAAATATTGCTGACTCACGTACAGCTATAACAAAATTACGCAGTATTTCCAGTAAAATAAAAAGAAGTGAGATATTGAAGAGGAAGTTTCAGTCTGCTTGTGAAGCAGCCGGCGTGCCATCAAATCTGAACCCCATACTCGACTGTCCAACGAGATGGAATTCCGCACATGATATGATTGGATTTGGTTTAAAAGTGAGAACTGGCATTAACATAATGTGCACTTCTGTCACCGAATTGAATGATTTTCAAATCACAGATAGTGAATGGCAAATACTCGAAAAAATACATAAGTTTCTGATAAACTTTAAACTTCTATCAACGAAACTTGGTGGAGAAAAATATGTTACATTACCGCTAGTCATTGTATCATTCAATCTCTTGCTCAATAAAATTGAATCCATGGTAAAACAATTAGATGAGAAACCTAATCGATCCGAAGTGGATGAAAGGCTCATTCTGGGTTTTCAAGCAGCTCGAGACAAAAAGCTTAAACATTATAAAAAGAGTAACTTGATTTAGTGTACCTCTTTAATTTTAGACTCAAGGCATAAGACTCAGACTTTTGACATGACATTATGGGGGAAGCAAATTAAAACAGAAAGCCTGCGCAAATTTAATGAACTTTATAAAGAATATAAAAGTCTACACTCAGTGAATACATCTCTAAAGTAACTGGAGATGCCAGTAACTTAAGGTATCTTCGATAAAGATTTAGTGGACTGTAATTTTGGTGCATACGGCAAAGGGGAAAATAAATAGGTGGGATAGCACGCACTGACCTGATGAGGGCTGCCGCGCCTTCCTCCTGGAGTGTCTGCTATGCAGCGAGCTCGCCACGTGGTTCGGCGCACACGCACTCTCGGAACAGTCTCGTGAAGTCCCACACTCTCCACCTTTGCCCTTACGGGGGCGTCTCACACTTTTATGAGTTACAAAGACACAATGTCTGATGCGGTGAATATTAAACATAAACAGGAGAACTCAATGTTCATCCTGCGCGGTTTGCGGTTAATATATATATAAGACGCGACGGCTGGCCGTGCGGTGCGGAGAACGTAATGTCACTTAGTATACTGACGCGCGCCGAGATCCTCTTTTTCACCTCGGCGGCAGCGCGTGCGGTAGGAAAGGGAAGGAAGGAAGGAAACAAAAAATATGCACTATTCATGTTGATAAAGTAGATATAACTTAGGACGAACTCAATGCGATATGTAATGTAATGTTGATAAAGTAGATTGTTAACTGGCGTTACCATTTCCTCCCGCCCTTAAAGGGTCACCTTTAAAAGACAACCGTAATATAAAAGTAAAAGGAAAACAAATAAATAAGCGGTATATAAAGTGAGAGGATGCGCTCAATGCGCATGTCTCATCTACTAACCTTACTTGGTAAGTGAGAAAATGTATACATAAATATAATATTGCGGTTTAATACTTTTTTAATATATATAAATATAAACTTAATTCCTAATTTAGATAAATAATTATAATCAAAATAATCGTGATTTATTGTCTTGGGAGAGGGCAAATACGAGCAACAGGACGGAGATATGTTCCCTTAGTAGTTCTCACGATGCGGCGTGCTGAAAGGATCCAAAAAATTTGACGAAGCAATGACAATAACAATTCAGGCCCAGCGTGTAAATTTTTAATATGATAATAGTCAATGATCATGTTCACTACATGATCACTGCGCGGGAGTATAATTGGATGTTTTTGCGTGTAATCTAATGCGGAGTTCGAAAGACGACCACCAATGCGGATTAAACCATTGTCAATAAAAGGCCTTAAACGATTGAAAGCGGGCGAGCAAGGTTTGTTACTTTCAATATTTAAATATTCCACTGCAAAATGCTGTTTTTGCAGGGCGCGGAGGATTATAACCTCAGAGAAACTGAGATCATCAGCAGTCACTACAGTAGTGCTGCGGCGGGGCAATAATTTAGCAAACTTACACACGTACGCAATTATACGTAGAAGTTTACTCCAAGAAGAGATGCGGAGTGCGAGCTCCTAAATCGCAGAATTACAGACGGATGTGCACACAGTGTGCGACAAAATCTTCTTCTCAGGCATATTTGCAATAACCTCATTGTCTAAAGTACGAAGAGGCCATTGAGATGGATCTAACGAAGTCCACTGAGGCCCATGGAGCCACAGGGGGTTTGAAACTAATTTATTTGGCGTAACGCCACCTGAAATTATGTCAGCGGGATTCTCAGTACCTGCGACATGATAAAAGTTATCAGCGTGAATATTGTCGGTAATCTGAACAACGCGGTTTGCAACAAAGGTCTGCCACTTGTGTGGCGAACTCTTTATCCAGTACAGAGCTACTTTTGAATCTACAAAGGCATAGACTGATATTGCAAGGTCAAGAGAATAATTGTCGAGTACTCTGCGAAGCAATTTTGAGAGTAAAACCGCTCCACAAAGCTCAAGGCGTGCAATAGACAGTGGTTTCGTCGGTGCGACTTTAGTCTTTGCACAAATCAACTGGACGGTGTTACCATCGGTAGACCAATGCAAGCCTAGTATTTTATGTGGCATTGATTTATCGAACTCTACTTCTCCTGTAATTTTATGGGAAGTAGGGAGGTCATCTAAAACAGATCGACGGTTGCTATGCCATTTTATCAGGTCCCATTGGGCACCCTTGAATAAGTCTATCAGCTGCCGAGAGGTCTCACTGGCCTCGAATTCACTGGGCATAGAGAACGCGATGTCGTCCATATACAGCGAAGTAAATGCGATACGACTCGCAAGCGGATACTTTGCGCCGTCGTCATCAATGAGCTGTCTTACCGTGCGCAATGCATGGTATGGACTCGAAGTTAAACCGAAGCACACGCGATTGAAGTGGTATAACACAAGTGGGTCTTGTGGACGGAAGCATTATAGGAAGCATTGGTAACGACGATCAGAATCGCGAACAACTATTTGCAGAAATTGTTGGCGACAGTCGGCTGTCATAGCGATTGGATGTAAGCGGAAAGTTAAAATTATATTGAACAAGTCGCCTTGCAAATTTGGTCCTGAATGAAGAATATCATTTAATGATCGCCCAGTGCTAGTCTTACTGCTAGCATCCAGGACGATGCGCAGACGCGTTGACTTCTTATCTTCGCGTAAGACTCCATGATGCGGTATGACATATATTGGAGCGGGTTCATGAGAGTCATACGGCGGTGCGGGGGATATATAATTTTTAGCTAAGTATTCCTTTATGACGTTATCATATGCTAACCTTAATGTAGGCGAGGCTTGAAGTTTCCTCTCCAAGCACATGAATCGTCGTCGAGAGGTTTCATAAGAATCTCCGAGAGAGTAGACGTCATCTTTAAATGGCAGGCCAACAATATATCTACCAGTAAAAGGATCGCGGGATGTCGTAGATTTATAAAACTCTTCACATTCAATGTCTGAAGGACACTGAATGGGCGGTGCGGAGGGTGGCTGTTCAAGCTCCCAAAATCGTTGCACTAATTTGTCAACGATAGGAGACTCTAGGACTGAGCAGCACGTTAAAGAATGATTTACCTGAAGTGTCGGCACTGAGCCCATAATAACGTAACCAAATACCGTACTCAAAGCTGAGGGCCCGGACAAGTCGTTAGACGAATAAATTACGTCTGGACATAGTAAGTGCGGGAAAAGGGATGCGCCTATCAAAACATCAATTTTATTAGGCATGCTATAACATTCATCAGCGAGTCTTATGCCATGGAAGTGTGATAAGACAGATGTGTCTACCACAGCGGTGGGCAAAAGGTCGGTGATTTGATCAACAACTAGCGTTGAAATATTGAAGTTAATATTCGAGTCGAATCGTGAGAAAATTTTAATATCAATCGATTTCGATTTTACAATTTTTTCAACTCCACCGAATCCCTTTACTACAGTACATTCGGTATCGTGTTGTTGAACGCCTAAACGATGACAGCACTCTTTAGTCATAAAATGGCTTTGAGCCGCGGAGTCTAATAATATACGAATAATTTGTTTCTCTCCCTTAGCATCGTAAGCAAATACTTGAGCGGTTGATAATAAAACAGTTCTCTGCGAACGACTTGCGCGCGCGGGAGGCGGTGAACGTTGAGAAACATTCTTGAACGAAGTACACAGCGCGACGTCTGAACGCGCACCTGCAGTGAGGGGTGGCGAGTGTGCGGGCGCGGGGGTTGTAGACTTCAGTGTAACTGGCTGAAGCGGTGGAGAACGCGCCAGCGCAGGGGAAGCATTATCGCTTCTGCGGTGGAAGTGCAACAATGTATGATGTTTAAATTTACAAACTCGACAACTATAATTTGAAGAGCAACTAGACACTCGATGACTTAAACTGAGACAATTCACACATGCATTGTTACTCTTTACGCATTTAAATCGTTCCTGCGGCGTCATTTTATTAAAGTCTGCACACTTAAATAGGTGTTGATGCACAATATTATCGCACAGACACTTTGAGCAACTAGTCGTCGTGCTTACGTACGCCTGATACTTCGGCGACGAAGTATTATTACAGCGACGATTATTACCGTTACCTCGTCGATTGTTTGGTGCGCTATTAGAATTTGTACTAGAATCGGTGCGTTGCAAAACTTTGGAGCGGGTCTTAATAAAATTTACTAAATCATCAAAGGTAGGTACCATCGAGTTATGACTATATTCGAAAGAGCGAATGGTATCCGGGTCCAGCTTCTTAAGCGCGATATGAAGAACAATTAAGTCCGCGAGATTATCTAACTTTAAGTTTTGTAAAGCGCGCACTGCACTTATAAAGTTATCAGTAAATAAATCAAAATTATTTGCGGTGGCCGATTGCAATGGCTTAAATTCGAACATCTGATTAATATATGTAGATGCTAGCATACGCCGGTCTTCATATTTGTCAACGAGTGCTTGCAATAAAATTTTATAATTTTCAGCGCAAGGAGTTATACCTGAGCATACAGATAGGGCTTTGCCCGTTAGTTTACCTAGCAAATAGTATAACTTTTCAGCGTCGGTAAGCGATGTGTTGTCATGGACGGTTGATTTAAAGCTAGCATAAAATAAAGGCCATGAGCGAATGTCACCCGAAAATGGCATAAGTTCGATAGGCGGAAGTGTGAATCTGGCTTTAGATGGTGTACTAGTACTTTGTAAATTAGATTGCGAATATTGTAAATAAAGCCTATTTATTCTACCGCAAAGAGACTCAAACGCAATGAGGCTGTTATAATCAGGTTTAGCAATAGGGTTTATTTTTAATAAATGTCAATTATAATTATCTAAGACCTGTTTAAACTCAATACGTAAAGCATTAATATTAGAACTTCCATTAAGAAAACGCTCCATCGTGGAAGTGTTTATGTGGATGTCCGAGGACATATCATATATTTTTTGCACTATTTCAAATAAAGCATCTCGTTTAGCTAACAATAAAACCAACTCAGCATCAGGTGTGCCCTCATTATCCGAGGAATCGCTATTATTCGATGCTATTTGTTTTTTAGGCGGCATTACAACTTAAGTTATGCGGCAAAAATAATATAATTATAAGCGGGTAGTCTGTAAGCGACCTCGCTACGCGGTTGAATTATTAAATATTAGTTTTGTTAACGATGAACTTTAATTGTTAACTTTTATAATAATTATGAAGTTATTTATAACGAATATAATGCTTAAATATATGTGCAAATAATAAATGTAATTTAACAGTATAATCTATAGATGTAGTTAAAAGTTGATGACGTGATGTGAACATACAACGGATAATTTATATAGATAATTATATGCTTATTCATTCTATGAATATAGTTTTAAAATTACTATGAATGTCACCTATTAGGACCTATTCTAGTGTTCTAATAAGGGCGGGGTTAATCCGAAGTCGGATTAAAATATAAATAATTAATTATATAAACGCTTATTACGATAACGATCTAATAAGGGCGGAAAGTCAAGGTCAATCCAGCGAGAAGTGACCATTAAAAATGGAAAGTCAAGGTCAATCCAGCGAGAAGGACCATTAAAAATGGAAAGTCAAGGTCAATCCGGCGAGAAGGACCATTAAAAATGGAGACGCCAGTAACTTAAGGTATCTTCGATAAAGATTTAGTGGACTGTAATTTTGGTGCATACGGCAAAGGGGAAAATAAATAGGTGGGATAGCACGCACTGACCTGATGAGGGCTGCCGCGCCTTCCTCCTGGAGTGTCTGCTATGCAGCGAGCTCGCCACGTGGTTCGGCGCACACGCACTCTCGGAACAGTCTCGTGAAGTCCCACACTCTCCACCTTTGCCCTTACGGGGGCGTCTCACACTTTTATGAGTTACAAAGACACAATGTCTGATGCGGTGAATATTAAACATAAACAGGAGAACTCAATGTTCATCCTGCGCGGTTTGCGGTTAATATATATATATATAAGACGCGACGGCTGGCCGTGCGGTGCGGAGAACGTAATGTCACTTAGTATACTGACGCGCGCCGAGATCCTCTTTTTCACCTCGGCGGCAGCGCGTGCGGTAGGAAAGGGAAGGAAGGAAGGAAACAAAAAATATGCACTATTCATGTTGATAAAGTAGATATAACTTAGGACGAACTCAATGCGATATGTAATGTAATGTTGATAAAGTAGATTGTTAACTGGCGTTACCAGTAACAGTAATGTTAAAGCTGTTGTGTAATGTTATGTAATTTAATTTGTATTGTATTTTATTTTTTTATTTAACTAAATGGTAAATCGTATAACTCTTTTATTCCATTTCATATAAGGGTCTTTCAATCTCTTTCTAAACAGATAATGTTCTTTATAATACAGTCAAGTTAGTGTCATAAATTTGTTTTTTATATGTTTTGACTAAGTTTTAGCACATGTAAGCTTATTAAATGTAAACGTTTATTAAGAAACAGACTAACTCCCGTGGCCGTGAGACTTGGTAGACAGCTCAGTTGGTTAGAGCATCGGCACGGATCGCTTAGGTCGTGGGTTCAAACCCCACCCGGTATTAGTTGATTTTTCGAATTTCTCATTAAATGTTTAGACGTTTATTAATTTGGTTGGTCTTTCTATGGCTATGTTAATTCAAGCTCAAAATGTGCCTACTCTGTTAAGTTGTTCTAAGATCTAAAGTAACGTTTAATAAATAACAATAGGCTAGTGGGTACTTGCAAGACTCTTGCTGCAAAACCAAGACCAAGAACAAGACTGAGAGCGCAATACCAAAACCAAGAACAAGACCAGGTGTATTGGCGCAAGACCAAGACCAAGACTGGCTAAGTCTCGTCTTGTTCTTGTATTTGGGCAACACAACACTGGATTCGCCTACACATGCATAAGAATTAAAACGTAAAATCGAAGTAATAATAAATCGTATTTTTTAAATAAGTAAGTTTTGATATTGTTCTTAAAGTGTATGATATTTTTTTAGAGTTTTTAAGCAATTTAACTAACAATGTTTAAAGAATAATGTAGATAATATTACTAACCAATTTATGGACTTTTGTCTAAAAGAAAGTTTTATTATTATTTATTTGACATATCTAAGTAAGTGTAAGTTCTTGCTGCTATGGAGTAATCTTTTTACAATGTATTTATGTGTGTGAAACTTGTCAGTTTAATGTTTTAAATGTTATGCGTGAGTTTCGTAGTGACATATGATTGTTTTAGTATGCACAGATTTCCACTCGCAAAAAATGATAGACAGTTTTGTATCGGGAGAAAACGCTAGGACTACTTCTCTTTGGTCCGCCGGTGGTCCGTATGGCTTTGTGCTTGTAGAATTTTTAACAATTAACACTATCCTGATGTATTTCCGAGATTAGAAGTAGGATCTCATGTTGTATTAGCTGACATAAGATGCGGGATCTTCTGTAAAAGTTTGACACGCACACAAACACACACAGATATATATGTTATATAGATTCATTGGAAACACTGAGATTTTGCAATTTTTAAATAATACAAAGGGCGAACTTAATATCTTTAAGCAATTTCTACCAGTAACCACATATCGTAGGATAAGAGCTTGTTGATCGAGCAAGTAGATGGGTTTGTATATTTGGGTTGCGTATTTAGCAGGAATGGGAGATATGATAAGGATATACAACGACGAGTGAACGCAGGAAACAGAGTAAATGGGGCCCTACACTCTATTGTGAAGAGTCAAAACGTGTCAAAAAGGCACGTATGGCAATTCACAATACTGTATTGGTCCCTACTCTAACGTATGGTAGTGAAAGTTGGGTGTGGCAGAAGAAGCAAGAGAGTAGAATAAATGCAGTAGAAATGCGGTCGTTAAGGAGTATGTTAGGGCTGAATCTGAATGACAGGGTGAAAAATTGTGTGATAAGAGAAGAGTGTGGTTTGCAAGATGATGTCGTGACCAGGATTAAGAAAGGAATGCTTCGGTGGTTTGGTCATGTGGAAAGAGTGGATGAGGAAAGAGTGACAAAGAAAATTTATGTTGCAGAAGTGAATGGCAGAGTCGGAAAGGGACGTCCTAGGCGAAAATTTATCGACTAAATTGGCGATTTATTGAAAACGGGCCAAATTATGGTAAGTATGGATGTGAAGGAGGCGAGAGAGGTGTGTCAGGATCGTGCCAAATGGAAGTCTGTAGTCTCTGCCTACCTCTCTGGGTGACAGGCGTGAGTGTTTATACATTATACAAGAGCTTGTCTACGGTTAAATGCCATTTGGTGTGACTTTTACGATTACTATTTTTACTAATATTATACCAAATTCCAAAAGAAAAATATTCCTTTCACAAAATTGTCCTTTCAATGGCCATTGATGTTATCTTTTACCCGGACTTATGAGAAGCTCAAACGAAAATGCTTCATGAGATATGATTCGCGTCGAAGCTTATTTCAGTTTATTACTTCCCTCTGGAAAAAAAATACTTGCAGTTTTTAGGTATGAAGGGATTAAATTTTTATTAAGGTGAAGGGACTCCTTTATAACCGACTTCAAATAGGAGGAGGTACTCAATTCTACTGTACTTTTATGTGTTTTACCTCAGAACTATTTAGGTGACTCAATTTTGATGATTTTTTTCCTTTAAAAGCTAGTGCTTCTCATGTAGTCCCATATAAATTCGATCAGGATCTTATCAGTAGTTTTTGAGTTGTCTTTAATAATGGGTATTTAATTGACTTCCACTGCATTAAGGATGTTCTCGTTTTATTTAAATTGAAGTCGGTAGTACAAAATTCTTGATTTTACCACTTGTCCTTCTTGGAGAACGTCTGGACAGCTACTATGCTCTTACCTATTTCCGCCGTCAAGCAGCGTTGCGTGTCTGCACTGCGGTAGGTATATTTATAAGAGCCAGTATAATTACTACAGGTTTAGAGGCATTGTATCTTAGTTTATCTGGGACACGGCAAGTCGAGCAAAAAAGCGGCGCGGACGTACCATACTTTTCTCGAAGCTATTCAGGCCATTTTCGACCCCCTATAACTTCGTTGTGGATAGAACTAGAAACCTGATATTTCAGAAACCAGGCACGCATTGTATAGACACGGTATATTTCAAATTTCACTTGAAATTCTATTTGAACCAGTAGTCATTTAATAAAAATAAAGAAAATGAACTTTATTTCAAGCACGTTAAGGTCTTTGCGTTCGTGGATTTGTACTGTGACCACAACATTCTTCCGGAATTAGTATAACTAATTTGATAAATAATCAGTGCATTAAAATGTTTAACTAAAAAATCAGTGTATGTATTACGATTATAACATAATATACTAATTGGGGTGTCTGAGGGCGTGCGTATATATACTGTATACTATATTTTTTACCTTCTGGAAAAAACAGGGTGTAACAGATGAACGGAATGAAAGCCTATAACGCCGATATTTTATGTTTATCTGGGGGCACGGCAGTGCCCCCGCCAAGTTGAGCAAAAAAGCGGCACGGCCGTACCATACTTTTCTTGAAGCAATTCAGGCTATTTTCGACCCCCTAAAACTTCGTAAGGAATAAAATTAGAAGCCTGAATTTTTAACAACCAAGTAGGCATTGTATAAACATTATATATTTTAAATTTGATTCAATTTGAACCAGTAGTTTAAGAATTATAACTAGTCAAATTTTCTTAATTTTTTCACTCACTGACTGACCGATCATCAAAACTCTAAGGCACTTCTAGCAGACATAGAAGCTCCAAATTTAAAATACAGTTAGTGTTTAGTGTATAAATCAAGGAAAAACTAAAAAATTATTCAATTTCGGTTCAGTTTTCTAGATACACCAACTGCATAAAAAACTTTTTAATCCCATATGAATATATAGGATTACAAAGTTACATTTGCAGTGAATGAATCAGTGTACCTGTATAATATCTAATAATCTATCTCGCTTGCACACCATTTACACTACTTTATTTATATCTTACTTTTTCGTACCCATATTGTTACCATACTTCCGTCACCTTTCACATTAACTTACGTTCCGTTTTAATTTTTATTCTATTCTCTATTATCTATTATCCTTACACTAATATACCTATACATTTCTTTTAATTATGAAAAAAATTTAAATAGTTTTGATTATATATTAATATTACATATAGTGATATAAAATTATACACGACGATTCTTTTTTAAAATACTGTGATCAAGCATTTGTTTTTCGACTATAGCTGTGATCGTACTTTTAAATAGGTACCTACCCTCTGCAGTTGGGTAAAAGAACGCATAGTGTTACGAAAATATATACGTAAATTTGAAAAAAAAAAACATTATTAATCTATAATAAATTATTTTTGATTAACTGTGGAGCTGTGTGAGCTGTAATACTAAAGAACACAAAATAAAAACCAATAAATGGACCACCGTATAAAAGAACCCCTTTGTCGTATGTCCTCGATTTCAAGGCACTCCCCTCGTTGCCTCTTCCAGAATCGGAATCCTTGGCGTCGACAGTTCCGCATTCACTTGGAAGGGAAGGCTAAACTGGCATCAAAGAGGATTGGTGAGCTCAGTAGATCGAGACAGTATTTCATGCCGGCCCACCACTTGTATCTTTAAAAAGCACAGATACGGCCTTATATGGAATACTGTTTTTATCTCTGGGCCGAGGCACCCTAGTATCAGCTCTTTATACTTGACCGCATTCAACGAAGAGCGGGCCGAATCATCGACGATCAAGTTCTTTCTGATCGGCTTGATCCGCTGGCTTTGCGAAGAGACGTTGCATCTCTATGCATCTTCCACCACATATACTTCAGGAGCAATTGTTCAGATCAATTCCAACTGCCGAATTGTACCATCGTACATTGCGACAGAACTTTAAATTTCATTCTCAATATCTCGATGGCTGGCGGTCCACTACTGAGCAATTTAAAAACTGTTGAATTTACTATTGCCAGTGGTTTTTACCGGACCGATACCACTTAGGGACCTTCAAGAAAAAAGCCTACACCTTCTTAAAAGGCCGGCAACGCACCTGCAATTCCCCCGGTGTTGTGGTTGTTCATGGACGATGGTGTTCACATACCGTCAAGTGAGCTGCTTGCTCGTTCGCCTTCTATTTCAAACAAACAAAAAAAGACAAGATTCGAACTCGCTCACTTGGCGTGATAGACCTACGCTCTAGTCATAGGGTTATTGAGAAGACGCATGGTCCTGGGAGACTCAATGATTGGGGGGGGGGGGGTTGCTCTAGGTTCTGGATGGCACAAATTCGTGCTAAGACACGACATATAAGCAATTAAGAGTCAACTGTTGAATTTGTCTATCTCATTGAAAACCGCAGAGCCCGGAGCTTGAGTCATTTGGGCCCAATGGGGTTTTTTTATCTCTCACAATATTTTATAAATTCTTGTACATTTCAATAAAAAGATACCTCAGTAAGCTTCATTGCCTATAAAATTCGGATAAACGTTGCCATCTGGCACTTATGTAAATTAAGTGATTGTAATTTTATGTAACAAATTTTACGTACCTACGACGTAAATCCGTTGTGAATTTCACAGTACGCGAGTAATACGGATTCCTGTCGGCACTAATTGTATATATCTGCAGTTTTACTGTCTTCTGGAGAGAATTTTGTTCACAGCGGCCAGTCTCAACGGTCACTAGCCTGGGCAGGATGTGACCACATGACCAGTGGTCGCTTATTACCACTAGTCCTCCGAGTAAGTGCTGATTTAGTAGATGCTCGACGGTGAAGGTAAACTTTGCGAGGAGACCTGTATACCGGAATAATTAATATTTAAGGACATGTGAAGTTTGCCAATACGTACTGGAGAAGCACGCCGATGTTTTGCCCATTTAATATAATAGGTTCTACACTAAGTAGAACCTATTATATTAAATATTCCATTCAATTAAAATACTTGGTAAAAGTAAATTTTTGGATTCTCATTTATATAAAAAAGAGACAGTCGGACAGACATCCGCGGGATAGTCCCGCAATAGCAATTGGAAAAAGGATTACAATTGAATTTTACTGATATTTAAAAAAATAAAAATATAAAGATGATTAAATCCGCGAAAAATCTATCGCGTCTGTGTCCCGCATTCACAACATAATTCAATACTCAATAAACATAGGAGTAACACACACTCTAAGCAGACACGAATTATATTATGATATCAACACGAATAGGTCGGCACGGATGGTGTAGGCCCACTTTCGCACAAAACAACAATGGTGTGTTTCGTATGGTATGTGACAAGAATCCGACACCCTTTTTACTAATAAACGGGCATTCAATTAGCGCCGACAATCTGCATTTGGATTGTTACTGATTATAGATGGAGATGTCTATGGGCCACAGTTCCACATATTAAATATGATTTATCGCATCTTACAGTATAATTACGGCTTCTTTAATGATTTCTGTTTTGTAAGTTTAGGAGTTGTATACTTTGCCTAATTGTATCACATCAGAGGGTAGCTTAAAATTTTAATTTTATTTTATTAGAATAACGGTGAAAAACGAGCACACAGTTCTCTTAGTGATGGGCCACAAGCATCCACTTAGATACATATTATGTGTTGTGTGTGAGTGCTAAGATAAAATGCCTAACTTCCAGTAAATAAGTGTCTGATATTTCTTATGTTGTTTTATTTAGTCGATTGGAATGCGAACAGACACATCAATGTTTTATCACACACTACTAATATTTCTGTTGATCACACCAAGTTAATGATTGCGCCAGTGTTTCACACCATAAGTTTGTCTTTAGTACAAAAACTTTTTAATATTTTGAAACCTATAGAATTAAATAAAAAGTTACAATATATATTTTAATTTTAGTGTAATTACGGAAACCCAATAACAAGTCAAGGAAATTAATTACTTTGATATTAGCCGGCGTCGTGAAACAGCGTAATTATAATATTTTAAAGACAATGGCAATTACGGTAGTACCCGTATAATTTTATCGAAGTAAAATGGGAAAATTATGTGTTATAATTTTAATATTGATATTTATAATTTCATTATTTGATAAAAACATCTATGTTCGACAAATTACGACAAATCTTCTCATCAGGTATACCTCAAAACCTGAAAACGAGATTGTACAACCAGTGCGTGTTGCCAACGATGACTTATGGATCTTAGACATGGTCCTTCACTGCTGGCTGTATGAGGAGGCTCAAGGTCGCTCAGCGAGCTAATGAGAGGTCTATGCTCAGGGTTTCCCCGCGTGATAAACTTAGAAATAAGATATCCGGAACCAGACTTGCTAGCGTACTGTGAAATACAGCGAGCGCTGTATTATATTGCTTTATCATATAAGGTATTAAGTCTCGCTGTATCACTTTATAATATTATGTATTAAGTCCGCCCATTGTAAGCCTTGATTTAGGTGATACCAATACCGAGGTGATCCGTGTGGTCGCGATAAAAGAGAGTCCGAGATGTAAGGTTTCCGATGGATAGCGTTATGACCATCTCTTTAAGTCAGACGTAATCAATATACCCAATCGCAGAACAATATCAAAGGTGCAAGGCGTCACGGGTTGGGAACTTAAATCAAGTGTAATAACTAAGGAAAATACTCTCTAAACTGGGAAAGGCCCACACCCAGTTGTGAAGTTTCATGGCCTGATAATGATGAAGAAGAAATAAAACAATAAACTAACGCATATTTGATAGAATCAGGCGTCACTTTGCGGAAATCCATTATAATGTTGCGCACCTAAGTTGACGTCTGGCACTAGCGCCATCTAAGCTCGTAACAATAATAAAGATATTAACATTTATAATTGAAATATTAGAATAAAGAATTTAGCGAATAGTTGCTTGATGGTTGTAGTAAATATCAATCTTTATTATAACGCATATTATTTTTATTTTATAAAAATATTTCAGATTGATTTTCAAAATTATTACAAATAAAAAAAAAACTCTACTCGGTAACAAACCTTCCTTACTATCAGAAACCATTCTGGAGGCCAATTGCCAAAAATAACAAGTTGTGAGAGTTGATGTTCATCCTGCTCTCTTGCTAACGCAATTAATCATTATCAATAATAAGACAGCGTAAGGGACTATACGTACAGTATAGAGCAATCACAGTTCCTCCATACCGTAATATGCCCCTGTCTTATTTACACACTGGTGTAACATGAAGAACGTAATCATATAACACCAAACTATGCAAACCAACAGCGACACCACCCATCTCAACGTAACACAGGACAGTCTCTCAGCAACACCATCCTCCTAGCCTGCACCAGAATAACCACTACAACGGACGTAATGACTTCACTCGTAGAATAATGCAAGCGAAATCTCTCGTGCTCGGCGCCTACACTGAATTTTTACTGCAAAGCGGGTAGGGGGTTCTCCGATCAATCCTCAATTCTACCCCGCCACCATTGATATAACGCTCCGCTGGAGTGACGCAACCTCTCGCTCACTCTTTATCCATATCGGTATTTTGTAGACACACCGACAAATACAATAATAGCGTTACAAGCTTAGTGTTCATTGAAACTATTCCAACGAAAAAAATATCTAAATAGTATACCGACGAAAGCGTGATGTCGATTAAAATTATTCATAATCATGTTCACTGGCTGTGAAAAAGGAAACGCTACAAAATATAAAACCAGCCAAGAGCGTGTCAGGCCACACTCAGTGTAGGGTTCCGTAGTTTCCCGTCCGTCACAATAAGTGTTCCCACTTATGAGTTTAAAGGTGGGTATCCATTATGTTCGCGCTCCAGGAGCGCTCCGCGCTCCTGCAACTGCTCCCGGTAGTGGGTACTGTTGTTTCCATCCAAGTTCAAAATGATTTTCCTGGAAAGTCCTTATAAAGTTCAACTTTTCAGATTTTTTTCATATTTTCTAAACTTATGGTTCTAAAGTTAGAGGGAGGGGGTGGGGGGACACATTGTTTTTAACTTTTGGACCTAATCGGTCCAAAAGGGAAATAATCTTTCCGAAATTATTGACATTATCAAAAAATGGTTTTAGTAAACCCCTATTCATTTTAAATACCTTTCCAACAATATATCACACGTTAGGGTTGAAATTAAAAATAAAATCACTTCCCACTTTACATGTAGTGGCTACCCTAATAAAACACTTTTTTCCAATTTTTATTTTACCACTTTGTCGGCGTGATTGATACACATATTGGTACCAAATTTCAGCTTTCTAGTGCTAACGGTCACAGAGATTAAGCGAGGACAGACAGACGGACAGACAGACATGGCGAAACTATAAGGGTTCCTAGTTGACTACGGAACCCTAAAAATCGATATTGTAGGTATAATAATAAATAAATATATCAAGTATATTCCAGTTTATTGTAACAGACAACATAAATAATAAATGGAACTAAGAAAAATATTAGCATGGAGAATTTCTTTCTTGAATACTTGTCACTGCTGATTGTTTTGTCCTAAACTATTACCGTCAGGTACTTATAGAAGTGCAAAAAATACGGAGAATTTTCTTGTTCTTCGTAACAAAAACATCATTTGGAACATAGTCATTAATCTTTACTCTCGGAAAGTTATAAATGTTTTTACAAATTTTCTGATTCTGATGTAACTATATTTAGTTATAAAAGTGACACTAGCATAAAGAGGGTATATTCCGAAATAGAATCCAGTACACTGGCCAATACAAATGACATCATAAATCGACGCCATACTTGTGATTCGTTATATTGAATATGACGGTTATGGCGTCAATTAATGGCGTCATTTGCATTCGCCATTATACTGGAAACATTTCGGAACACGCTCTATCTGATTCTTCCCAGTCTGAAGATTCTATGCACATTGTAACTGATCAAAGTAGTCAATATCGTACGCCGTATGATCCCAGGGTTGTTATACCAAGAAAAAATTATTCGTGGCAAAAATGGACATAAATGGATCACGAAGCCTAGACAGCTAAGAACGAGTGCTAGTTCTAGAAATATCATATGTTTTGTTAAAGGGTCTCAAGGTGAAGCACGTAATATTTTAAAAACCTTGTGAAATGTCCTCTTTGTTTCCTAGTGATGGAGTACTTGAAGAAGTAGTCAAATATGCCAATGTGGAAAACTATTCAAGGAAGTCAAACTAGTTCTACATTGCGGTGAGATATCAAAGAGCTCGTATAAGGTATCTAAGGTATTGAAACGATTCCTAAATTGGCAATCATACAAAAATCAAATTCTAGAAAACCATGTGGCTTGTGCCCGTCTAAGGCTAGAAAAACTAACTTTTGCATGAAATGTAAAAGAGCCTTATGTAGTAAGTACGTACAACATGAATACGAGCGAATTTTTTTTCACAAATATGCACATACTTGAACGTTATCGAGTGAGAAAATTTATGTTTATGTGTCTAAACTGTGTAGAGTAAAAAGATGTGTACCATTTTCATTATTGTATGATCACATAAACCCAAAGAATGTAACTGTAATTTATAAAATGATTAAAGTTTGTAATTCGTAAATTTGTTCTGTTTTATTCGCACGTCGTATTTTTTACGAATGCTTAGTAACAACGTATTTTGCAGGTTAGTTTAGTAATAAAGGGTTAAACTCTAAACAACTAATAAAAGCAAATTGTGTTAAAATATCTAGAAAATGATTTCTTATAAATGAATAATCAAAGTTTTCGAATAATTACCATCATTACAGTCCATCACAAGCCCATACCTGAACATGGCTTACTTCATAGATTGACGCCAAGTTGGGTCTTATGCCCCTTGGTTTTTGGTATGCGTACTCAACAGTTGTGAGAAAGGTACCTACTTGATTATAAATCCTGTCACATTTTCTTTTGAGAACATTCTATCTCCGCTAGTATTTACTGTGTGGACATACACAAGTGCCGATGATTTATTACTTTTGCGTTCCAACCATAAATCCTTCGGGCTTGTGGCATTGTACAGTTGATATTTGTACTATTCTGAATCTAAATATTTCCGTTTAGTGTCCACTATAGGTTTTTTTATTTCTAAATATTATCCTCTAAATTCTATTTCTATTTCCTCGTGAAGGGTTGTAATTGTTACCAACAATATTTTTTTTGTTATAAACTTTTTTATGTTACTTAGTTATTTGTTGATGTTAATTATTGTTTATAAGTTAATTATTTAATAAATTTAAACTCACTTGCACGTGTACCCTGTTAGCTTGGCGAACTAACAATGGAGATAGTAAACATTGGAAAATACAAAACCCAAATCCCACAGCCAAGTTTTTTATTAAAATGAAGTGATGAACGAGGTAACCCGATGGTAAGTGGCTAATGCAGTCCGTGGACACCTGCAACCAACACCAAACAAAAATCAATCATTCAATCAGACAAACAAACAAACGAACCAACAGACGGGCCCGTAAATGAACCAAGACACGAATTGGGCGAACAATACGCTTATATTTCATGTTGTACATAAGAATCAAACTGCTGTAAAACCTATTAAACTGACAGGATTACCTTCTACACAAACAGTTGTGAAAGGTTCACCATTTCGATATATTTGGCTTTGGAGTAGCTTGAAGGAACAAGAAGCATCATTCCAGTAATGGGATGAACCTTATAAAGATGGCTTGCAGAATATAAATACTGCGGACAATATCTGCTCGGGAACGAATGGAAGTTAAGGTCGATGACGAAAGCTTGAGAAGCTTGAAAGTTTAGGTTTCCGAAGGTTACATGTTGCTCGTGATCACTAGTTTGGCCGTGGAAGGAAATGGGGAAATTTTGTGGGAATGGGCTATAACATAATATACAATTTGGGTTGCTGTAACATAATGCAAAATTTGCTTCCGAATTTCTCTTGCGCATAGTTGTTTCCCATATAACAGAGAAATTGTTTAATAAGCAATCGCATCGCGAATTATTCGTATTACCTTATGAGACACCATATTCCCATTAATTTTATAAGTTTTTATCGAAGCTTTAAGTAGTTTAAATAGAAATTCTCAGACTGCAAATCCCGAGTCAGGATGTTGATTGTGTTTTACCTCCGTGCCTTAAAAACCTTCTAAACCATGCCGAAGTCCTGCGTTTGATCTACCTCCATTTATATCGGATATCCGTCCCACCCAAAGATTTAAATAGTTAGATGCGCCCTTACCATAGTATGACCGCTCCGAAATGTGTCCATACTCAAATGAGTGAGCTCACTCATTCGCAATAAGTGCTCATTTGTGCTACAGAGAAAGAAATATACACAATTTCTGTAAGATAATCAGAGATGACACTATTGCATTAGTGTGCGCGCGTTAGCGTCTTGCAAACGAACACATCCAAAAATAATGCCACAGTTTTCGAGGTGAAGGCGCATCTAACTATTTAAATCGTTGGTCCCACCGGACTATGACAGTGAGGAATTATTTCCTATACATATACTTTCCTATACATACTATATATAGATTACATCCGTGTTTGTGCACACAATCGTGCACTATAATCCTGTCAAGCATCATTAAAGTATTATGAACAACATAACACTATTATGTACGAATAATATCTCAATGTCTTGCATATATGACTGGTCTCCTATGAAACTATCCACCATGTCCGATAATTATGCTTTAGGATTTATTTAGGTGTGTTAGAAAATTTTTTGAGTATTTAGTGCTCAAAGTACCTTGAATTTCAGTAGAACGCATTTAAAATTTCAGGAAAATTACAATATTTAAATGTTATCTAACCTAACCTTACCTCAGGTGTGCTGGAAAAAAGCCATATTATTGTTAAGAATTTAGGGTTCGCGACAATAAAAACTGACGATTGAATTACCAAAATTGATACTTTAATTACCGAATACCAATTATAACTTAATTATACACAATTATCACACTAAACAATGAACACTATAAGCACACTAATAATTAAACACAATAATCACTTTAGTTCGCAGTTATATCGCTTCGAAGTATTCGCTTTACTCGCCAATTCAATACTGACCCGGTCACGGTCCTTAGTAGCTTATATAGGGCCTGTTCTACTGAAATACACTCGGCGTCACGGAAATCGCACCTCTTTAAATTTTTACTTCAAACTACTTTTAAATCCGTTTAATCAATGGTAAGTCTACAAGTGTGTTATATCATTGGAAAGGTAATTCAATTAGATAAAATAATTAATGGAATTCAGTTTATGTCTGGACTTTGCGCTGGCTACCGCATAAAAGAGATCCCGACTTCTTGAAGGTAATCATGTACAATTAATGCAGTGTGGCAGCGGGCGTTGTCATGCAATAATGTAAATCCATCGCCAACAAAACCCGCGCATGGAACCACATGCTCTTCTACGATTTCCATTATGTATCGATGAGCAGTTAGCGACCCTTGACCACGAGCACCTTCATTCCGGAAAACGCAGAAAAGGCTGGTTTTGGCGACGACTGACATGCCACCCAAGAACACGCATGATCCAACCTTGAATTCAACTGATTCTTCAATACAGGTTTGTGCAAATCGTTTCCCTTGCCTTCGGTATACTCTTCTGCGTTTATCATTGCAGAAAAAACATACTCTCGTCTCATCCGAAACAAGTACCGTCCTCCATTGTTTGATCGTTCAATCAATATGATCGCGTTCGAATTGCAATCGATCTTCGCGATGCTGTGCGGTAAATTTTGGACCAGTTTCAGGCTTATGCGCCGCAATTTATACGTGGTAGAGCCATGCTGCAGTTATATTAGTAGTATAGTTGTAGCACGAATGGGTCGGCTCGACCGGGGAAGGGAACCACGCTCTCACAGAATACCAGCGTGAAATTGTAGCTTAATGCTGCTGTATTTCGTGTGATGAGTGTAGAGAACCGGAGACCCTTTTTACTGGAAACGAGGCACTCCATCTTAGTCCTCACGGGTGACAACGCATCTGCATTTTGATTCGTAATCGAGGATAGATGTAGATGTCTATGGGCCACAGCAACCACTTACCATCAGGTGGACTGTGTGCTCGTTTGTCACCCTATCCTATAAAAAAAAATTTCTTTTCTCTTAACCGTCTTCCGATCGTAGAGACGCTTACCGATGTTCCACGAGCTGATCGTAGCTGCTGTTGCAGTTTTACAGCATTCGAGAATCTATTGCGTAATGATGTCGATACAATGAATCGATCTTCTCTTTGAGATGTGCGGCGATGTCGTCCGGATCCACGCCTCTGAATATCCACCAGTGTCTTGGAACCATTGGAATACTCGTCGAACGGAAAAACGGGATAGATTTAATTGCCGAGTGACATCACAATGTCGCATCCCTGTCTGCAGTAGCGAATCACTTGAGTGGCTTCACCAGCAGTGGTATCCATATTGTAGGGTTTTTGGCTTGCATCAGAAGTTAACGTGCATCCTCTTGAACGTTTTGAAAGCGAAAGACTCACATTTTACCTGTACCGGCCCTTTTATAGCACATAACGCTCCGCAACTAGTGATCTATATGACGCGTATTTTTGAAACAGTTTTTTCAACGTCTCTTACTCAGAAATCTTCATAAGTTTATGAAACAAAACGGTTTATAATTTAAAGGTTAGTAATCGCACTTTCACTAGATACCAATATGGAGTTGATTAAATGTAAACACTGAGAATCAGATACTCAAGTAACATTTTTTCAGGGAGGTGCAGGATTTTTGTGACGCCGAGTGTATTTACAATGTTCGAGTACATACCGGTCCCGACTGACTAAAGTACGGCCAACTAGCAGCGACACGAAAGGTCATTTACCTTAAAAACGACTGTTGACAATCTACTATCTATCTCTTTCCGTCTTGTTTATCTGCCGTAATGTCTCGTTTTTTCCGGCAAAAACATGTCAGGGTCAAAACGGGTTCGCCTAAATTTGGGAGGCCATTTTAGTAATAATAGTGATTCGTTCCGTTTCGGAACGCTGTTGATACAAGTAATTTGTTAAAATTTTTGTTATTTATTTAATTATTGTTATTTTATTTAAAAGTTAAGGCAATTACTAAGTGACGATAATGGCGTCAGTGGAAGAAATGTGTGGAACATGTTCAAAAAGAAGAAGATAACTTTTTCAACCATGATTTTATTGTAGATGACGTGACGGATAAATGTGAACGGCATATTTCGTATCGCATAATTTTTTTGTCGTTTTGTTATAGAATTTGTACCAGATATTAAAGCAACTGAGCCATTAATTTTCATGTGATTGAACTATTTTTGGAACTTGGGATTAATTAATAATATCAATACAAAATGCCTGCCAACTATCTCTTGTTTTAATTTCCTTCTGTCGTCTCTTACGATACATACGGGATGAAATAAGATAGTGGTTTCTTTTTCGGCGCCGTTACATGGCTAATATGTGTTTCTGTAGCATATTATATTGCCGAATTTTAGTAATTTCCTACGTCCAATATTGACACAGATACCGAGGTGTCTCTACAAGTGAAGTGAGTTTTGCTAATTTTAGTACGAATAGTATTATTGATGTTTCTAAATTCGAGCCCACGTGAGCGAAACCGCGGGTAAAAAGCTGCTATAATTTAAATAATACTAGTTTTTACGGATTATATCGCGTATATTTAACTTTTTAAATACCCGACGTTTCGAGCACTTTACAGCACCCATGGTTACGGGGGAGACTGAGATGTTCAACATCTAGATGTCATAGTTAACCGCGATTACCATAGATTAAAATTATTACTTTTTGTTCCGATCTATGCAGTACGAACTTACAGTATCTTGAAGTCTTGTAGTTGTATGCTTGGGTTGGGTTTTAATTTTATTAATTATGGGATCCCAAGCAGATGGTACTATTGAAATTAGGATGTTTTTCGATTTCAATAGCTAGCTTATATATTTTGTCATTTACCACGACTTAAAAATTATAGCGACTAAAACTTCTTATTATAATAAAGATTCTCAAATTCTTTCACAAGAAACAAATTTCGACAAAAGTAAACATAAAACATAACATAAACACTCACGCCTGTCACCCAGAGGGGTAGGCAGAGACTACAGACTTCCATTTAGCACGATCCTGACATACCTTTCTCGCCTCTTCCACATTCATATACTTACGCATACATGCTCGTCGGTTAAGGGTACTCTTAATTTGGCCCATTTTTAGTATATCGCCAATTTGGTCGACAAACTTCCGCCTAGGACGTCCCTTTCCGACTCTTCCATTCACTTCTGCAACATATATTTGCTTTGTCAGTCTTTCCGCATTCATTCTTTCTACATGACCAAACCACCGAAGCATTCCTTTCTTAATCCTGGTCACCGCATCATCTTGCAAACCACACTCTTCTTTTATCACACAGTTTCTCACCCTGTCACTCAGATTCAGCCCTAACATACTCCTTAGCGACCGCATTTCTACCGCATTTATTCTACTCTCGTGCTTCTTCTGCCACACCCAACTTTCACTACCATACGTTAAAGTAGGGACTAATACAGCACTGTGAATTGCCATACGTGCCTTTTTTGACACATTCTGACTTTTCACAATAGAGTGGAGAGCCCCATTTACTTTATTTCCTGCATTCACTCGTCGTTCAATGTCCTTATCATATCTCCCATCCCTGCTGAATACACATCCCAAATATACGAACTCATCCACTTGCTCAATTAACTCTCCTTCTATTCTTATTTCACATACCGTTTTGCTTTCATCTCTTTCAAAAACCATCACTTTCGTCTTACTTGCGTTCACTTTCATTCCCCTTTTTTTTTTCGACAAAAGTCTTCTACAAATATGCCAAATTTCCAGTCAAGAACTCTTGCATAGATTTGTTCCGTGAACTATAGCTCTTTTATTTACTATAAACATATATCTTACCTCAGAAAGAGACCTCTTACAATTGTTAATAGCACTTATATAAGTATTGCCTCACTGTGTGCTTGGCGGTAAAGAAAGACATCTTAAGGAGACCAACATTTCTAAAAATATAAATATGTCTGCACGTCTATAAAATAATGGTTGGATCGAGAGTAAAGGTTTTACTCCAGCAAAGCATAATATATATGGTAAAGTTGCAACGGTTTTTGATTATAGGATTTTTGAAAACAAAACATCATTGGGAAGCGTACCATTTATTTGCGACAAATTGCTAACAATATACTTATTATATTTTCTTGATGTAACGCACGCATATTTACGCCACCCATCATAAGTGCAGCTGAGGATGATCCTCTTTTGCTTACAAATATATCACAATTAAATATGTTCTTAAATATGCAATTGGATAGCACAGCGTACACTTTCTTTCAGCAAATCCCCCTCAGAAATGAGTGGTTGTTTTTTTGTTTTTTTACTAACTTTAATTTAAAAAAATAGACTAATAATCGACAGTATATTGTCAGTGCAAGAGAATCCATTAATACAAAAACTATAGCATCGATACAGATGTCAAAACAACAATAATTTTAGGAAAGTTGTTGGACTGTCCGTCTTTGGGGTGGATTTTTTCCAAATTATTGTGACCGGTATTTATATCCATCCATTTTTTTATTATTTTGTATTGTTATCTATTTTAATTTTCCTTTGTACGCCTGTTACAACACTCAGGGAACGTAAGGTATACTAGATATTCTTATACCACTACCCGTTAGTATTTATATAATGCAGTTTTTCAAATTTATAATTGTTTAATAAAAAATAATCATCAAAACCGGTTCACAGTGACGAAGTATTGCGAAACATACAATCAAAAAACGTACAGTTTAAACCTTCCATTTTTTTTAAATTTAATGGAGTTCAAAATGGGAATCGAATCTAATCTAGTATATTTTATAAATTAAATACAAAAGATGATGCTATTTTCTTTGATGTTACCAATATGTTTACATGTTTATATATAAAGATAAAGATGAAAACATTATTCATTTAACGGAATCATTAGTAACTACATACAAACTTAAAACAATACTTGTTCCCAAGGTACGTTTTTAACGTAAATACGCAGAGCTTATTTAAAAAAAGCAAACAGAAGCAAGGACTTATATTAAAATGCAATTTTAATTGCTTTCTCTTTAGTTTTTAAATGTTTTGTTATCTGAATATTTATATCTATTAATTAACTTTTTGTCTGCAATTTTTCAAGCTCGGATTTGCGCTGTTGACGTCACGAGGCAGCCAGCAGTACACGGCGCTCAGTATACACGAAATAACGCAACAGATTTTTGACGTCAATAACATGATGGTGGCGTGCGATTACGCGTCACGGTCGTTACCTCACAGTCACCATCATCTGTCGCGGCCGTATATCCTTGAAGGAGATGAACATATGTCAAAAATATCTAAAAATAAAAACAGCTGCTACTTTGCCGAATGGATACCCAATAATGTCAAGACTGCCTTCTGCGATATTCAGCCAAGGGGACTTAAGATGTGTGCTACATTTATCGAAAATACCAAAGCCATACAAGAGCTATCTGAGATTATCTGAGCAGTTCACCGCCATGTGTTGTAGAAATGCTTTCCTTCATTGGTACAATGGTGAAGGCATGGATGAAATGGAGTTTACAGAAGCGGAGAGCATTATGAATGACCTAGTATCGGAGTACCCACAGTACCAAGGTTCAACGACCTACGACGTGGGCGAGTTAGAGGAGGAAGTTGAAGAAGAATAGATATTGTAATCGTCCAATGTTTTGTACATTTTGTCTGTAGTTTAGTGTCTGGCGTAACGTGTTAGTTATTGTGAAGTGGTGAAAAAAATGTTAAAAGTTTTCCAGGTTCTATTTTGAAATTCTAAATTACGTCATTTCTCCTCCTTGTCAGGTTCCTAATATACAATTTAACTCTATTTAAAATATCTTCGTTTGAGTACGTTTATACCTTAGTTAACTTTTTGTATCAAATCTTGTAAATAAAATGATAATATCGACCAATTTTATTGGACGCGTACCTATTTGCATAATACAAACTTGATTAAGTCTTTATTAGGTTTGATCCAGTGGCTTTTTGTGATAAACAACTCTTTGCAGATAGTCAGCATTAAAAGTTGAATAGTATCAGTAACTTTTTTATTTCTTCTAGAAAATGTTTTCTTGAACGTATTATCTATTTCTTTTCATTTTGATCAAGGATATGTCTTTAACATATAAGAAAATGCCAAAAATGAGGATACTCGCGCAGTTCTTTTTCTGAGAAAGAAACATCGTTTTGAAAAGGTAGAAGATTAAAAATCATGTTGACGTTAGATAAACTGAATTTTATTTTCTTACATCGAAAAATAAAGAATTATTATTTCATTTAAAAACTAAAGAGAGAAAAACAGTCCTTGGATTAGAATAGAATAAGTGAGATGATAGAAGATGCCTATGTTCGCGCCAGGGCTTTCAGTTTTCTGCCGGGATATTAGAACCGTGGAAAATTGTTTTTTTAATTTTATGGCAGCCTTAACACCTTAACATTGAACTCGATCAAATTTTCACACCTTCAATAGCTAAGTGGCTCTTTATGGCAGGAAGTAAATGAAAAAGTATTATAGAGTTTGTCAGAATACCGTAAGTCTAATGGGCACTGGCCCTTTGATTATAAATAAAATTGGGTTTATATTTAAACGACAAGTTAGGATATAGTTAGAACCATTGACCTGTATATACCTTATACATAGAGGTCAGTGGTCAGAAGTAGAATTTTCAAATTTGTAATTGGTTGTTAATTGCGTTTATTCATAGTCTGTTCAGAGTCTATTGACATAATTGTTCAAAGTTTAGTTAGGTTGTTAGGGTAAGTTATTTTAATAGTCCTAGTGTTCATTAATTATGTAAAATGGTATTTCTTTGAACATGTTCTAAATTTCTATTAACAATTCATAACGCTGATATTCACGTATTCTTTGTATTAAATTTATATTTTTATTATGCGATTTATTTTGATTACAGAATGACTTTGATTTAGGTTACTGTATAGGTATGTATATTTCTTCGCAAAATAAGTTTCAAGATAAGTAACTTAAGTTTGTTTTCTTCTTTGCAGCACCATCGTGAGTGAATTTTCGTATACTAGGTTTTAAAAATGATTGATCACGTATGAAGACGACAACTATTATACGACTCGCAGAGATCCGATATTAGGCTACGTAGTGCAGTGCATGCGCGGTGTCCAGGGCCTGTTGTGGGCGCGACAATAGCCACAGTGACGAGCGAGCTATTGGAATACTTAGACCGTATTTCAGGTATTGCAAACCATGGGCGAGGATTTAGTATTTTTACTAGAAAGTCCGATCCTGAGATGGGGGATGTTGAACATAAGAGCACACCCTGTGCACGAAATAAATAAAAACAGAGAAATAAATAGTGATTTTTTTACTTTGTATTAAGAATTGAGATTGTACCCTAGAAATTTTTTATTGAGGATGTAGTATTTTTACTAGAAAGTCCGATCCTGGAATGGGAGATGTTGAACATAAGAGAGGATGTGCACGAAATAACAAATAAGCACAAAGTAACAAACAAGCACACAGTCCACCTGATGGTATGTGGATGCTGTGACCCATAGACATCTACATCTATCCTCGATTACGAATCAAAATGCAGATGTGTTGTCTCATTGCCTCGTTTTCAGTAAAAAGGGTTTCCGGTTCTCTACACTCACCATACGAAACATAGCAGTAATGTTACGATTTTACGTTGGTATTCTGTGCGAGCGTGGTCCTTCCCCGGTCGGGACGACCCATTCGTGCTACAACTATACTACTAATGTAACTGCAGCATGACTCTGCCACGAAAAGCGTAGAAGTGACTGATTGAAAAAAGGTCTAATGTCCGGTTATAGAAATTATAAGAAAAAGGTGAAGGATTCTGAAAGGAAGTCTGGAGCAAGCAGCGACAAAATTTACAAGCCCATTTGGATTGCTTTTGACGTGATCGATGCTTTTCTAGGAGAAAGCGATAATTGTAAAAAAAAACTACAAATACGGTTTTTTTATCTTTTATATACACACAATTGTCGTGAACTAAAGCGCATAGCGTCACGGCGATAGCAGTGCATATTTCAGCGACCATTCTCGACGAGCGCGCGAACTAAACTGTGAACGATTGTGAATGTGGAGGGTTATGTTTTTCGCGACGTTTTCGCGGCAAAATTACGGCGTGTATTCACGCCGTGAATCACACAGGAGTCTGGAGCCCACATAAGGAATAAGATGGCATGCCTCGTTTTCAAAAAGGGGTTTCCGGTTCTTTACACTCACCAAACAAAACAGTAGCGTTAAGCTGCTATTTGACGCTGGCATGGGCGTGGTCCTTCCCTAGTCGAGCTGACCCATTCGTGCTACAACAATACCAATAATATTGTTGCAGTATGGCTCTGCCACGTAAAAATAATAATTTAAAAACACTATAATGCTTAAGATAACCAAAATATCAGACAGCCCTTGACATTAAGCTTCACCCCACATAGGGCGCAGAATAAATTTTGTTACATATCTGCTAAGAATAGATATTTTATCCGAATTGCCTGTTCCGAAGGTAGTGTTATAAATAATGAATAGCAAGCTTTTATATTTTTTTCCAATAAAGTTACAAAATTTATTCTTTTACTTTAGGTTGTGAAATCTTTATATATATATATATATATATATATATATATATATATATATATATATATATATATATATATATATATAAATATAAATTACATGTCACGTTGTTTGCCCGCGATGGACTCCTAAACTACTTAACCGGTTTTAATGAAATTTGCACACCGCGTTCAATTTGGTCCAACTTGAGAGATAGAATAGTTTTTTGCCCATGAGTGACCTACAATTTTTTTTGCGTGTTTGAGTATTTTTAATAGGACATGACAAAGAGTCGTCGAAAAAGGCAGAACAACGTCTGCCTGGCAAGCTAGTTGACTATAAATATTTTATCAAGTAACGTAACAAAGAGGAAGATATTTTTTTATTTTCTATTATAATCTGTATTTTAAATTGTAATATATTTTATCTTAAGCTCGTTATGCTGCATGAAACATTAAAAAATAATTTTATGTATAGCTTAAGGACAGAGATTTGTCTTGAAATTTATATTTCACGGTCCACCTGTACTTAAATCCTGGTGCCCACACCACTCAGACATTATTGTTACCTAGTTGGCTCATTAATTATATTGAAAGTGCTTATTTACCAAGTACTCGATTACACTTACACGTACACTTACACAGCGTACACTTACACAAATTCTGCCACTTCAACACCTCGAGCATTTATGGATTTCTCACTGCTTTCCTGTCAAAACCCGTTGATGTATATCTAGTTCAGTGAAGTGTTTGCTAGGATTGTCAATACCTCTAAAATATAGTATCTTCGTACAATCCGTATGACGCTTATCTGCTGGATACTGTAGATTTAAGTTCTATAGTGCTCATGGTTAGCCATTTTGTCCACAAGACGATACATATAGAACTACGAATCATACTAATCCGGCATAAAATCAGTGAATGGCCCGGTTCCCCTAGATGAGAGAAATTTTCTTATATTCCCAATAACTGACTAGATTGAGACCAATATATTTTAAGGCACACAATGACTTCAATCCCACCTATTACAGACCATGAGTCGTATGACTGTCTCGCATAGTTTGTGAAACAATAGCGGCATTCTTTTAAAATGCATTGTTTACAAAATTAACTTTCGCGATTACGGTTTCAATCGAAGCTCGGTGATCTCCTTCGATATTCAAATAAAAAAATGTGACAGAATGGAATATCCTACCTGCAAAAAATTTACATAGGTATAAAATCGCATTGCAGGTGTGGCAGCTCCCGAGTTATTCCCAAAGAGATAAGAAAACTTTTTTGCATGGTCAATATTCAACACCCGTACCACCGTGACTCTGAAGTTTGTTAATACTAATACGAATATAATAAAAGCCTTAGATGTCTATATATATATATCTATATATATATATATATATATATATATATATATATATATATATATATATATATATATATATATATATATATATATATTATATCCCCGAAACTTCACCGCTGCATTGGAAGACGTTTTCAAGCTACTGGACTAGAAAGGATACGGTATTAACATCAATGGCGAGTACATCACTCACCTTCGATTTGCCGACGATATAGTCCTTATGGCAGAATCGCTGAAGGACCTAAGCACTATGCTCAATGACCTCAATGGTGTCTCCCGACGGATAGGTCTTAAGATGAACATGGGCAAAACAAAGATCATGTTTAATGTCCATGTCACACTGCCAGTAGTTGTTGGGAGCACTACGCTCGAAGTTGTTGATGAGTACGTTTACTTGGAACAAATAGTCCAACTAGGTAAGTCCAACTTCGACCGAGAGGTCAATCGACGGATTCAACTCGGCTGGGCAGCGTTCGGGAAATTGCGACACATCTTCTCATTAGGTATACCTCAAACTCTGAAAACTAGATTATACAACCAGTGCGTGTTGCCAGTGATGACTTACGGATCTGAGACGTGGTCCTTCACTGCTGGCTGTAGAAGCTCGAGCTCAAGGTCGCTCAGCGAGCTATGGAGAGGGCTATGCTCGGAGTTTCTCTGCGTGATAGACTCAGAAACGAGGATATCCGCAGTAAAACCAGAGTGACCAACAGAGCCCAACGGATTAGTAAGCTGAAGTGGCAATGGGCCGGCCATATAGCTCGATGAACCGATAACCGATGGGGAAGAATGGTTCTCGAGTAGCAGCCTTGTACTGGTAAGGCGTAGTGTAGGGCGACCCCCCACTAGATAGAGTGACGACCTAGAAAGATATGCAGGAAGTCGATGGATGCAGGTGGCTCAGGACCGTGCTTTGTGGCATTACTTGGGGGAGGCCTATGTTCAGCAGTGGACTTGAGAAGAACTGTAATGATGATAGGTATATATATATTACATTGGAGAGACAGTGTGTAAAATACATAAAAAAATTGTTGGTCTAGACACAAGAAAAACAAAAAATGTATGGATATTTTTCAGCTTTTACTGGTTTCTTTCCAAATCAGGCTGAGTAATTTTTGTGCTCGCTTTGCGTACTTAATATACTAATAAATAATGTTTAACATTTATGAGAAAAGCGATAGCTATTGCATGTTACGTATTCCCTTTACTCAGTTTCTTTTTATAGCACATTTTATCGATTTTAGATAAAATACGATTTAGCTTTATAAGAAAAGGTAAGATAAAGCCGCAGCTTCGCCTATCTAAAAAATTTGCGCCTAAAGTAGGCTATAAACATCGGTATGTTTTTTCGTCACGCATACACCCTTTAACTGTATTCAATCCAATAACTGTTTCTTTAAATTTCTATTGTTTTTTCGACTTTTGGATGCTTAGGTAACTTTTATTTAAAGCGCCGTATCTGTGGTAAATAGGCAATCGTTGTTGTTTAGAGGATTCTTGAAAAAAAAACCGGCCAAGAGCGTGTCGGGCCACGCTCAGTGTAGGGTTCCGTAGTTTCCCATCCGTCACAATAAGTGTTCCCACTTATGAGTTTAAAGGTGCTCCAGCATCGCTCCGTGCTCCTGCAACTGCTCCCGGTAGTGGGTACGTGCGTGAACATGGAGCGTGCAACATTGCACGCTCCGCGGCAGGCGATGCCAAGTAGAGACCAACCGAACAATTCGATAATACCCGACCCAATGTAATAAGTACCTACAGCGCCATCTCTTGGGGACTTGGGTTACTAATTAATACATAGACGTGCCAGAAGTTTTCGGTGGTAATTTTGGATTGCGAGAACCGATTTTAATAATTCTTTTTTTATTTGAAAAAAGATACGTTCAGGATAATAAAATATGTAAACGAAGTTAAAAAAAATGCTTGCATATACGACTATACTACAAACTTAGTCCAGAAATTATTTTGTACAACTTTTTGTCTTTTTTGTACAAAAACTGTTTCCATCCAAGTTCGAAATAACTTTCCTAGAAAGTCCTTATAAAGTTCTACTTTTCCGATTTTTTTCATATTTTCTAAACTTATAATTCAAAAGTTAGGGGGGGGGGGACACATTGTTTTTTACTTTTGGAGCGATTATTTCCGAAATTATTGACATTATTAAAAAATGATCCTAGTAAACCCCTATTCATTTTTAAATACCTTTCCAACAATATATCACACGTTAGTGTTGAAATTAAAAAAAAATCACTTCCCACTTTACATATAGGGGGGCTACCCTAATAAAACATTTTTTTCCAATTTTTATTTCACCACTTTGTCGGCGTGATAGATACACATATTGGTACCAAATTTCAGCTTTCTAGTGCTAACGGTCACAGAGATTAAGCGAGGACGGACAGACGGACAGACAGACATGGCGAAACTATAAGGGTTCCTAGTTGACTACGGAACCCTAAAAAAGCATCATCGGGAAGCGTATCATATATTTGCGATGAATTGCTAATGATATGTTTATTTACTTATTATATTTTTTTGTAGTTTATATTGTAACACAGGAATATTTGCACCATAAATCATAAGTGCATCTGAGGATGATCCTCTTTCGCCTACAAATCTATATAAATCAAATAAATCCTTAAACATCCAATTAGCGCGGGCAACACCTTCCTTATCGCAAAACCCTCTCAAAAATGAGTGGGGGTCTGTATAATGATGTGGGAGGTATAAAAACTACAATATACAAGTTTAATAGAAAAAAAAAAAGAATAATAATCGTCAGTATAGTGGTGGCGTAAGAGAATCCATTAAAACACAAACTATACTATCGATTCAGATGTCAAAACAGTAATTTTAGGAAGGTGATCTGACTGTCCGTCTTACCACTATTAGTGGTTTATTTTTTCCAAATTTTTACGACCAATATTTATCATCCACCCATTACAGCCTACAAAAGTCCACTGCTGAACATAGGCCTTCCAAATAGATTGCCTCATATGGAGAATTTTGCCATAGTTGCCACGGTTGGCAGGCGTGTTGCCAACCGCATTTTTTCATTATTTTGTATTGGTATCAGAAAAATGCTACTTCCAATTATCTTTTTTTCCTCTGTCACCTATTTCGTGACGTAACGACGTACGGGAACAACGGAGGGAATAAAACGACCACGGCTAGTATGGGGTAGTAGATATTCTTATACCGCCACTACACGGTAGTATTTATATATATATATATATATATATATATTTTAAATTTACGGTTGTTTGATATAAAAGAATCATCAAAATCGGTTAACAATGACGAAGATATTGCGTAACGTACAAGCATAAACATACAGTTTAAACCTTCTTTTTTTTAATTCAAAGGAATACAAAATAGGAATCACATCTATTCTAGTATCTTTTATAAATGAAATACAATAGATGACGCTATTTTCTTTGATGTCACCATTATGTTTACATGTTTATATATAGAGACAAAGATTAAAAAAAAACATTATTCATTTAACAGAAACATTAGTAATTAAATACATACAAACTTAAAACAATACTTGTTCCTGAGGTACGTTTTTAACGTAAATACGTTAATTAAGACTTTAAATTACAAAAGTTTGTATTAACATGACCATAATATGGGATGAAAAGCACAACTTATTAAACAGGAGAATTATTCAGGAGGGCAAAGTTACTATAGTAGCTGCCATTCGCCAACAGATGTTAAATACGAATAAATTTAAGCCTCCTAGTTAACACTTAAAACCTTAATAGCGATAATGTGTACGAGCTTAAAAACTTTGCTGACTTAATCTGTTATTAAATAGTATTATAAAAATATAAAATTGGTTTCAAATATTGCAGAGGTTATTAAAAAAATAAAAACAAGCAAGACCTAATATTAAAATGCAATTTTAATCGCATTCTTTTCAGTTTTTTAAATGTTTTGTTATCAGAATATTCTTATCCATTTATAAGCTTTATATTTGTCTGTACTTTTCATGCACGAATTTGCGCCGTTGAAATCACGAGGCAGCCAGCAGTTCATCAGTTGGTATCGTTGGACAGATCTTTCAAAAAAATTGGACGTATGGAAAACATTTTTTCGATTCAGAGGCCAGTTAGTGAAATATTTAGCTTTAAATTGGTATTTTTCGTTAGAGGCGGAGACACATGACTAATTACAAGATCCCCCTCTACCAACTAAACCACAATTTTTGAAAATGGGAAAAGTATACACTACAGTAGTAGTCCAGGATCCATCGCCCATTTTTGCACGTGATTACTATCAAGCTAATTTTCCGTGAGTAGCTTTAGTTTGATGAGACGCCCAATAATTTCCTGTACGAAACTCTCAATTGTGGTAGCTAAAAGAAGTAGCAAGGATAAAATATGTTGATTTGATGATTCTCAAATATTTATTACTAACTGAATTTTTTTTTGTTAAATCTCAAGATAATTATCTAAATTATTCGAAAAAATATTTGTCCTACAAAATCTATGATTTGATCAAAGAGTCCCCTCTATATATATATATATATATATATATATATATATATATATATATATATATAGAGGGTCCTACAAATTTCGTGGTACGTTATCCCGGTCCTACGCTTAGAAGTTGTTAATACCACAAGACCCTTTTTTTCATTACTAACTGTAGGACAAAAATGTTACATGATAGGTTAGTGTGTTCTCTGCCCAAATGAAACATCGTCCTACAAGAAAACAGGTATGTATTATTAGTCCGACAAGAATTGTCATTTTTTCGTTTTTCTATCTGTAAAATAAGATAAAGTGAATGTTCGCGCCACTTTGCACTATCGCTTAACGCTTATAAGGGATTCGTTAATTATTATCCAATAAGATTACTGCAAAGCCCATTTCCGGTTTCCTATCTACCGCTTTACGCCCAGCATGTGCATTCATGTGTTAACGGGCACACACAAGTTGAGAAGACACGCAATCGACCGCACCGCTTATATCTCGCATCATCGCTCCCGCCCTTGTGTAATTTGGATATTGAATTATACAAGCATATAGTAAAAAGTATAGACATTTGCAATAACGCTATATTTCGTGATTATCTGTGAAGTTGATAAGTGTGAAGACAGCCGGCAGCCATCGAGACACGAGGCAGATCAGCGGAAGTCCAGGTGGGTGCACATGCATTCCTTCACGTCCTTCCTATATCCCGAATTTAGGGGATTTGCAGTATCACGAATAAATTAAATTCCATTCACCGCTCGCACCGCGCTCATATACAGTCCACTATTCTATTAAAATTAATAGCCGCACCGCATAACATTATGTAATACATTTGAACCAGCAGTTTGGTGGTTGAAGGCCAAACGCCAAATCCACCATATATTTTTTGGTCACTTCGGCCGGGATTAAATTAACCTTTAGGCCCGGAGAAGTAAATTCATTTTTTTATATATTACAAAAAATTATTTACGTATATATTATTAAATCATAATAAATTGTAGTACTAATTATACTAACTACAATTATATTTGTCCCGCATCGCTTATTACACGTATTATAATACCTTTGTAACGCATACCGCACCGCTTCATTATTCCAATAATGATATTTTTCTTGTTGATTAACCGCCATCTTTCTAGTAACGCGAGATTGATTCGTTCCCCAGTTAACTAATTCTACCGTCACTTAACGCAATAATTTTAGTCCGCATTTGTTTGATGAAAATGACGACGAGAAGCAAAGAATCTAAACTGGTTTCGGATGAAGAAGTTAGTTTAAAAATTATTATCGCTAAACGTAATTATATTTACGAACGATTACAAAAAATTTACGAGACCTCAAAGGGCGCATTTAATTCCTTGGACGAGCAGAATTTATTTCTTAGCATCGTTTCGAATATAGAACAATTACGTAGTGAGTTTCAAGAAGTTCTAGATAACTATAATACTAAACATTTAAAATTAAACCCTAATGCAGACGTTGATTACGAGGCTTGGAACTCATTTGAAGATTTATATAGTCGTATTAAGTGCCAAATTACGAAAATATCCACATCGCCTTCCACTGTTACGTTAGAAAATGGATTTCCTACTAAATTGAAAACTTCACTTCCGCCAATTGAATTAATGTCATTTAATGGAGACATACGCCAGTGGTCCATGTTTTATCAACAATTTAAGACATTAATTCACGACAATTTACAATTAACTGATGCCGAACGTGTTTATTATTTGGTTAACAAATTGAGTGACAGGGCGTTATCAGTTTGTGCCAGGTTAGCCCCTACCGCAGAAAATTATTCCATTATTTGGAATGCGCTTTTAGGAAGATATAATGACGAACGCACACTCGCATCTACGTATATTACCAACTATTGGATTTAACACAGGTGAACGCAAACACAACAGGAGGTTATCATAAATTTATGGACAAATTTGATGCTTCAATTAATGCTCTAAAGCAATTAAAAATTGAGGACTTAGCTGATTTTTTGTTTTTAAATATTGCACTTAGAAAATTAGATCATGACACTGTTAAGTCATTTGAAATGTCTTGTCGCACAATTAGCATACCAAACTACGCCTCTTTAGTACAATTTTTATACAAACAGAATAGGGCTATATGCCATACATTTAATAATTTGCATACTTTATCTACATCCAATAATAATCGAAACAAATCACTTTCAAATAAATTTAGTAAAACATTTATTAATACAGATCCTTCGCATTCATGTATCTTTTGTAAATCAAATGATCATGAACACTTGTATGTTTGTCCACGCTTTTTAAAATTAAATACACAACAACGTTACGATATTATTAAACAAAACAATTGTTGTATTAATTGTTTAAGTAATAAACACTCAACTTCTTTTTGTAAATCGAAGCGTAAGTGTATATACTGCGCGCGGCGCCACCATTCTTTAATTCATTCTGACTCGCATCAGAATGGTTCTAAGACTGCTTTTCGTAGTAGCAATACGTTACACTCAGAGGTTGTGCGGACGCGTAACGCTAATGCATGCAGCGCGCATTCAATTAACTACCGCGCAGTTAACGATAATAAGGTTAATTCTTCTGTCGCTCACAATTCGAATACGGCGGAAGATGAAAAAACACTTACCTTTTCATGTAATATTTCTCGCGATTATAGTACTCTCCCGCGCTAAAAATACGACAATGAACATTTTATTCGGTGTTTAGTTGACCCCGGATCTCAAAGCGACTATATTACGAAGGATTGTTTTAAACGCTTATTTCTTTCCGTTTCGAATAAAAATCGTTTTACCGAAGTACACGGGATCGGTGGTGTGTCCCAAAAGATTTTAGGAGTCACTTCACTGCAGTTCACGTCTCGTTTTAATGATAACAAATTTTATCATATTGAACCATTAGTTGTTCCGATCATCACGGGTCAGTTGCCAGATTCGATAGTAGATGTTTAAAAAATTCGCTATTTAGATAAAATACGCTTAGCAGATGATCAGTTTTATCAATCTGGGTCTATAGATATTTTATTGGGGGTTAATACCTACATAAAACTTTTGTCGCCTGAAAACTTAATTCATTCGCAATGGATTAGTGCCATAGAAACATCACTCGGATATATTATTACGGGTGATGCTGAAGTCGCTAAATTACATCATTCCCCGCGTTCATTTGTTTCCTGTTCTTACGATACAAATTTAAATCAAAATTGTATTAATGATATAATGGAAAAATTTTAGAAAATTGAAGAACTTCCGCAAAAAATATATTTGAGCCGTGATGAGCAGGAATGTGAAGACATTTATACTTCTACTACTTACCGCCAAAACGACGGACGGTATGTGGTCGCCCTGCCATTTAAGAAAAGGCCCGACATATTGGGTGACTCTTTAATGAATGCAAAAAAACGCCTCTTACTTTTGGAAAAACGCTTTAACAAATATCCCGATCTTCGCGATCAATACAATGTTGTTATACGGGAATACATTAATAAGGGTATTTTATCCGCTGTTTCTGATAATGATTGTATACAGCCTTCTTTTTATTTGCCGCATCACCCTGTCGTACGGGATGATAAAAGTACAACGAAGTTGCGCATCGTTTTAGACGCTAGTGCTAAGTCGGATAACGATATTTCTTTGAATGACATTTTGCACACCGGGCAAAATTTACAAACAGACATTTTTAATATTTTATTAAACGTTAGAGTTTATCGCATCGCTTTCTTTGCAGATGTTAGGCAAATGTACTTGTGTATCGAAGTCCAAAAATCCCATCGCGCTTTTCAACGCATTTTATATCGGTTTTCTACAGAAGAAACTATACGAACATATGAATTTAATCGCGTCACATTCGGATTACGCTCTTCCCCTTTCCTCACACTTCGCACTTTACGCCAGTTAGCCGCTGACGAAAGGGAGTCCTATCCCCTTGCTGCTTCTGTAGTGGAAAGGGATATTTATATGGATGACCTCGTTTCCTCCGCGCCTTGCGTCAACAATGCAGTCAACACCGCCACTCAACTTATCCAAATGTTTCGCCGAGGTGGATTCGATTTGGTTAAGTGGACAAGTAACTGCAAGGAGCTTTTACAACATATACCAGCATCACATCGTCAACAAGACTCGGTATCATTTGATGATAATGACATTTTAAAAATTTTAGGCCTTCGTTGGTATCCCGCTACCGATAAGTTTTCCTTTCTTGTTTCGCCGCCACCGGTCACTTGTACCAAACGCGCTATCCTCTCCGCAACCGCTCGCTTGTACGATGTTTTAGGACTTGTCGGTCCAGTAATACTTTACGCCAAATTATTAATTAAAGCCTTGTGGGTTCTTAAACTTTAGTGGGATGAGACTCCACCCACTAATATTGTCAAAACATGGCAGCGATATATATCAGAGTTACCTTTAATCTCACATTTACAGATTCCACGTCATATCGGCGTAAATGAAAAATCCCATGGGTGTGTCATCTATTCGCATGTTGTTAACGGAAATAATCCTCCAATTATGACGCTCCTATGTTCTAAATCTCGGGTGTCCCCATTAAAGGTTATAACTTTAGCCAGGCTTAAGTTGTGTGCCTTGGTTTTGCTCGCTAAGTTAGTACGCACCGTTTACGATTCGTTGTCATTGAGGCATCCGATCGACAACATTTATGCGTTTTCAGATTCGGAAGTCGCGCTCTGTTGGGCGTGTTCTTCACCGCATAAGTTCAACACCTTTGTTGCTAACTGTATTTCGCAAATACAGTCCTATTTATTACCGGATAACTTTTACCACATCGTCGGCTCGGAAAATCCTGCAGATCATATTTCGCGTGGACTGTTACCCTCACAAATTTTAAATTGTGACCTTTGGTTACATGGGCCTTCGTGGGTTTCCTTGCTGTGTAAAGAATGGCCTGTACAAAGGTTCGCATCAACTCATATCAGTTTACCAGAAGAAAAGACTGTGTCGCTTGGAGTCAGTGACACGGAAGAAAACCCATTTATCTCGTGAAGCTTAAAATTTTCTAATTGGAATAAGTATTTACGATCCGTTGTTTACGTTTTAAGGTTTTTAAATAAATTACCGCGCAGAAATAAAATTATAACCGCATCCGACATAGAGATTTCTGAAATCACAGTTATTAAAATTGTGCAAGGCATCGCTTTCGCCGAAGATATAAAAAATATTAAAAAAGGACAACTATGTTCACCAACATTACGAAGGTTATCGCCATTTATCACGGACGATGTACTTCGAGTAGGTGGTCGGTTAGATTATTCGTCTTTATCGGATTCCCAAAAGCATCCAATATTGCTACCAAAAAAGGGGCATATTGTTGATCTTATAATTGATTATTATCACTATAAACATTTCCACGCTGGTCCTCAGTATTTACTTGCTGCATTACGGGAGAAATATTGGATATTATCAGCTCGCCGTGTAGTGAGATACCGCATTCATAGGTGTAACATTTGTTTTCGACATAAACCCAAACCTATTTACCCCATGATGTCTGCCTTGCCTGCTTGCCGCCTAGAGCAGTGTAATGCGTTTACACACACAGGTGTGGATTTTTCGGGCCCACTTTATATCACATTGACGCGTAAACGTGGTATACGAAGCCAGAAGGCTTATTTATGTTTATTTATATGCCTCGTTACTAAGGCAGTGCATTTAGAATTAGCGTCTGATCTAAGTTCGGCGGGTTTTTTAGACGCTTTTAAGAGATTTATCTCTCGTAGAGGTCCGTGTCGATTTATATACAGCGATAACGGTACTAATTTTGTCGCCTCGCGTTCATATTTACACGAATTACATGGATTTTTAAAATCAGAAGAATATTATAAGGCATTCAGTCAGGTGCTCACTGATAATCGCATTGTTTGGAAACTCAACCCTCCAAGCGCTCCACATTTCGGGGGTTTGTGGGAGTCCAATATTAAGGTTGTAAAAACCTATTTGTTTCGCGTAATAGGTAAGCAAATCCTCACGTATGAAGAAAATGCTTACTACTCTTTGTCAGATCGAGTGTATCTTAAATTCTCGCCCGCTTTATGTATTAAGCAGTGATCCATCGGAACCTACCGCACTTACACCCGCACATTTTCTAAATTTAAAACCACTTGAATGCTTACCAGCTGCAGATTTAAGCAAGGAACGTATTAATCTGTTATCACGCTTTTCTTTAATAGATTCTTTAGTTCAGTCCTTTTGGAAACGCTTCAGATTCGAATACTTACATACATTACAGAGTAGACTGAAGTGGAATAAGAACTCTACTGCCATTTCTGTAGGGACGATTGTTCTAATAGACGTGGATAATACTCCACCGCTTCAGTGGCCTCTAGGCGTTGTCACCGAATTGTTTCCCGGTAAGGATGGTGTGGTACGTGTTGCGCAAGTTAAACTTAAGAATTCCACTTTAAAACGCCCTCTTATCAAGCTGTGTCCTTTACCAACACAGTGATTAATATAGTTAATTTTACATTATCGTTTATATATTTAGTTTAATTCTTAGGTCATAACGTCGCTTCATTTCGCTACTATATAAGTATTTATATATATATATATATATATATATATTTATACTTTACTTGCTAGTTGAGGATACCTCAAGGCCGGGGGGGTGTTCGCACCACTTCGCACTATCGCTTAACGCTTATAAGGGATTCTTTAATTATTATCCAATAAGATTACTTCAAAGCCCATTTCCGGTTTCCTATCTACCGCTTTATGCCCAGCATGTGCATTCGTGTGTTAACGGGCTCACACAAGTTGAGAAGACACGCAATCAACCGCACCGCTTATATCTCGCATCATCGCTCCCGCCCTTGTGTAATTTGGATATTGAATTATACAAGCATATAGTAAAAAGTATAGACACTTGCAATAACGCTATATTTCGTGATTATCTGTGAAGTTGATAAGTGTGAAGACAGCCGGCAGCCATCGAGACACGAGGCAGATCAGCGGAAGTCCAGGTGGGTGCACATGCATTCCTTCACGTCCTTCCTATATCCCGAATTTAGGGGATTTGCAGTATCACGAATAAAGTAAATTTCATTCACCGCTCGCACCGCGCTCATATACAGTCCACTATTCTATTAAAATTAATAGCCGCACCGCATAACATTATTTAATACATTTGAACCAGCAGTTTGGTGGTTGAAGGCCAAACGCCAAATCCACCAGTGAAAAAAGCTTTTTTAAAATTTAAATAACTTTATTTTTTAATAAACTTGGTACAAAAATTTACGTATTTATATACATATCAAAAAAGAAGTTAATCTTCATCAGATTCATCTGATAAATCTTCGCTACTAACATCGCTGTCATCTTCTATTTCACTTTCCTCACTCGTAGTATCTGACTCTGTAATAACATGAAAAAATTAAGTAAATTATATAATACTGAATATTATTATTCCATAATTATTTTCCAGCACAAAAAACATTTCTTGAAATAATTTCTCAAGACAAAATAAAACACGTGGTCGACTGAGAAAATGTTTGCAGGCTTATGGTCGACACTTACTTGGGATACCTAATACGGAGTAAGCAATGCTCCGCGCATGCGTGCCCTGCGCATGCGTGTCGGTTAGATTATTCGTCTTTATCGGATTCCCAAAAGCATCCAATATTGCTACCAAAAAAGGGGCATATTTTTGATCTTATAATTGATTATTATCACTATAAACATTTCCATGCTGGTCCTCAGTATTTACTTGCTGCATTACGGGAGAAATATTGGATATTATCAGCTCGCCGTGTAGTGAGATACCGCATTCATAGGTGTAACATTTGTTTTCGACATAAACCCAAACCTATTTACCGGTACCGGTGTGACTCAGCTGTAGCAGCAAAATACAGAAACCCAAGCGACACAAATTTTAGGTTAGGTTAGGTTAGGTTAGGTTAGGTTAGGTTAGGTTCGGATAGTAAATTTAAATGTTTGTAGTAGAATAATATATTTTAGTTAGCTATATATATATATATATATATATATATATATATAAAATTATATATATATATATATATATATATATATATATATATATATATATAGAGCTAACGAGTTAAAAAGCATTAATTTAACATTGAAGGGTATGCGGCTCTTAAGAATTATAATATTCCCTTAAAATTGCCATAGCTCAATTCAAAAATATTCTTTATTATAGTTCCAAGTTATATTCAATTTTAGCATTCGATAACAAATTTCTCGAAAATTTCTCTCATCTAGGAGAACAGAGGCATTCACTGATTTTATGTCGTATTATTATTAGTACCTGGTTGACCGAGCTTTGCTCGGTATTTTTCGCTCGATTTTTTTTAATTCGTGTGTTTTGGAAATTATATTTAGATAAAAATTACATACTGATGAAATACGTATAAATAATATTTTTTGATCTTAGCGACATAACAGAAAAAACGGAACTGGTTATTTGAATAAAAAATCATGAGTGCAATTATTTTAATTTAAATTTTCGTGTTTTTAAAAAATACTAAAAAAGGGCTAGATTTTCTCAAAAAAGAAAGGAAGATGAAAAAAAAATTAAAAAAGTCGGTCGGTCGGTCTGGGCTCGAACCGGGGTTTTAAGATTCTGTGACCGACCATTATACTAATTAAGCTCTTTATTATAATACTAACAATCCGTCAAAATTTTTAATTACCTTCTTATTCTAACGATATTTTAGCAGTTTTTCATTGCCTAAAAACACGGACAAAAAGACATTTTCTAAAAATAAATCCCAGCTAGATCGATTTATTATCCCCGAAACTCCCTGGACAATAAATTTTATGAAAATCGTTGGAGCCGTTTCCGAGATCCCGATTATATATATATATATATATATATATATATATATATATATATATATACAAGAATTGCTCGTTTAGTAGTATAGGATATAGTTGTTAGCTCTATATGTAGCGCCTTGTGGACAAAATGGCTGACCATCTGCAGTAGTATAGAACATAAATCTACAGTGTCCAGCAGAGAAGCGTCATGCGGATTGTACGAAGATACTATATTTTAGAGACATTGACAATTATTCTACCAAACACATCGCTTAACTGTATATAGATCAACGGGGTTTTAACAGGAAAGCAGTGGGTACGGATAAGTGACAGGATTTGATTCTGTAAGTTTGCGCCACCGAGTAATTGGTAAATCAGCACTTTCAATAGAATTAATGAGCTAGCTAGAGTAACAATAATGTCTGACTGGTGTTGGCACCAGGATTTAAGTACAAGTGGTCCGTGGAGTACGAAATTCAAGACAAATCCCTGTTCTTAAGCTATACATAAAACTATTTTTTAATGTTTCATGCAGCATCACCAGCTTAATACATAATATATTACAATTAATTTAAAATAGAGATTATAATAGAGAATAAAAAATTTTTTTTCATTGTTAGTTTACTTGATAAAATATATATATAGTTAATTTCAATTCAATTAAATTCAATTTCTAGTATATGTCCTCCAGCGAATTTCGGCCTCGGAGGCTACTTTCAACAGAGATAAGCCATCTGCGCAGGACAAGATTATAGTACACGAGTGTGTGCATGTATTGGTGCGATCCCTATTCTCTCAATCCATAGTTAATACCAGTCACCTTACTTACATGAGTCGGCATGCCGGCATGCGGATGGAATGGCAATCCAATATGATGAAGGTAAGATTTACCCCAATTTGGGATTCGAATGCAAGTCCTATCCCATTGGTTTAGTAACATAATTGCAGTCGCGCTTGTGGTTACTAGACAAATGGGGCAGTTTCTTTATATAGAACTTGCGGATAATATCAATCATTGAATGTACATCATTATATACATTTTTGCTGCTGTTTGACGTTGGTATTCTGTGAGAGCATTCCCCGGTAGAGCCAACCCATTCGTGCTACAAGTATACCAGTATTATAGCGGTAGCATGGCTCTACGAAGTAAAAATTATAATTTAAAAACTCTATAGTGCTTAAGAAAACTAAATTATCAGACTGCCCTTGACATTAAGCTTAACCCTAAATCGGGCGCAGAATAAATTTTGTTACATGGCTGCGAAGAATAGATATTTTATCCGAATTGCCTGTTCCTAAGGTAGCGTTATAAATAATCAATAGTAAGCTTTTATATTCTTTCCAATAAAGTAACAAAATTTATTCTTTTACTTTAGGTTTTGAAATTAACTATATATATTTTATCAAGTAAACTAACAATGAAAAAGAATTTTTTATTCTCTATTATAATCTCTATTTTAAATTAATTGTAATATATTATGTATTAAGCTGGTAATGCTGCATGAAACATTAAAAAATAGTTTTATGTATAGCTTAAGAACAGGGATTTGTCTTGAATTTCGTACTCCACGGACCACTTGTACTTAAATCCTGGTGCCAACATCAGTCAGACATTATTGTTACTCTAGCTAGCTCATTAATTCTATTGAAAGTGCTGATTTACCAATTACTCGGTGGCGCAAACTTACAGAGTCAAATCCTGTCACTTTTTTTTTTTTTTTTATAGGATAGGGTGACAAACGAGCACACAGTCCACCTGATGGTAAGTGGTTGCTGTGGCCCATAGATATCTACATCTATCCTCGATTACGAATTAAAATGCAGATACGTTGTCACCCGTGAGGACTAAGATGGAATGCCTCGTTTCCAGTAAAAAGGGTCTTATCCGTACCCACTGCTTTCCTGTTAAAACCCCGTTGATCTATATACAGTTAAGCGATGTGTTTGGTAGAATAATTGTCAATGTCTCTAAAATATAGTATCTTCGTACAATCCGCATGACGCTTCTCTGCTGGACACTGTAGATTTATGTTCTATACTACTGCAGATGGTCAGCCATTTTGTCCACAAGGCGCTACATATAGAGCTAACAACTATATCCTATACTACTAAACGAGCAATTCTTGTATATATATATATATATATATATATATATATATATATATATATATATATATTCCTATACTATTAAACGAGCAATTCTTGTATATATGTATATATATATATATATATATATATATATATATATATAATCGGGATCTCGGAAACGGCTCCAACGATTTTCATAAAATTTAGTGTCCAGGGAGTTTCGGAGATAATAAATCGATCTAGCTAGGATTTATTTTTAGAAAATGTCTTTTTGTCCGTGTTTTTAGGCAATGAAAAACTGCTACAATACCGTTAGAATAAGAAGGTAAATTTTGACAAGTTTGACATGATTATAAATAGCTTAATTGATATAACGGGCGGTTACAGAATCGTAAAACCCAGGTTCGAGCCCAGACCGACCGACCGACTTTTTTAATTTTTTTTTCAAGTTACTTTCTTTTTTGAGAAAATCTATTTTTTCGAGCCCTTTTTTTAGTATTTTTTAAAAACACGAAAATTTAAATTAAAATAATTGCACTCATGATTTTTTATTCAAATAACCAGTTCCGTTTTTTCTGTTATGTCGCTAAGATTAAAAAATATTATTTATATTTCATCAGTATGTAATTTGTATCTAAATATAATTTCTAAAACACACGAATTAAAAAAATCGAGCGAAAAATACCGAGCAAAGCTCGGTCAACCGGGTACTATATATATATATATATATATATATATATATATATATATATATATATATATATACAACGTGGGGCCTACAATGGCGACTTTAATTTAACACACATATACGTTTTCACACTTTCATTTCATGACGAAATTATATTGCCATAAAACGACATTATTTAGGGATATATTTAAAATTTTAGAAAATAGCATGTTAGAGCAACCTGTACTTAAAGAACTGTCGCGCGGTGGTCATTTGCCGGGTTCACGGATCATAACATTGCATCATCGAAATTAAAACGAATAAGCAATACTATTGAAGGAAAGAAGATTTGTTTTCGAGCGGCCGGCGCAGGAGACACCTGCTCCTCTCCCGCACCCCGCCACACTGATATCGAAATATTTTTATAGTACTAGCTGAACCCGTGTCCTTGACACACTTGTTCATAGCAGTGCGCATAATTAGGTCGACTAATATTTTGGTGAATAATTCCGCGACAAAGACGCTTACCTATTGTTTTATTTATTAATTTTTGTGTAATTAGGTTATGGTATTGCGATAAAAACGCTTTGTTTTGGTTTCTTTCCAATCTAGTTGGTACATTTACATCTCTTGCGATACGGACGCTTTTATTTGTGTTATTAGTGCTTGTGTAAACCTGTGATCGTGATGGCAAATACACATCCGAACTACACAGCAGCTGAATATGCGGACATGATCCTAATTTACGGAGAATGTCATCAAAATGCCGCCCTTGCGATTAGAACATATCGCGAGAGATACGGCGATACAAGACGATGCCCTACTCATTCTCGCACTATTGTAGGAGCTCTTCAGCGCATCCGCGAAAACCGACCAGTGGATCCTAGGTATCAACGCCCTGATCGACCGCCTACACGACAATACCCAATACATTTAACTGAAAATGTGATTAACACTTCGAAGACCAACCCAAACCAAGCCTTCGCCAAAGTACTAGGCATTTTCAAGTCCATCACAGAACCGACCATAGGATATTAAAGCTCGAAAAGTGGCACCCATTCAAGTTTAGAAAAGTAAATACTCTGCTATCGCGTGATAAAATAATAAGAGTTAATTATTGTCAGTGGTTACTGAGAAAAATTGAAGAGGACTGTGACTTTCTTTCTCAAATTTGTTGGACTGATGAAAGCACGTTCACCAGAAACGGTATGTGAAACCAGCACAATCTGCACCACTGGGCACCAAAAAACCAAAATCCGCGTGTTTGGCGGGAGTCAGCCCATCAGTACAGATTTTCAGTAAATGTTTGGGTAGCTATTCATGGTGACAACATCATCGGACCCGTATTCATTGATGGGGCTTTGAACGGCGAAAGGTTTGTTAATCTATTAAATAATACAGTGTCAGAATACACAAACAACCTAAACGTCCATCGATACCAACGAATGTGGTACCAATTAGATGGCACGCCTGCACACTCTGAAACAACAGCCAGGCAGTGGCTAAACGACACGTTTGGTGCACAATGGATTGGTAGATTTGGACCTCGTAGGTGGCCAGCAAGATCGCCAGACCTCACGCCACTCGATTTTTTTTTCTGGGGGTGCATCAAAAACGATGTATACGCGGAGAACGTGGATTCGGTGGAACAATTACGCCATCGAATAATAAATGCGTTTGAGAAATTGAGGGAAATGGCTATAAGTGACAATTTATTTTCAAATGTGCGAGAAAACATGAAACACCGTTTAGTTCTTTGTATCTGCCAACAAGGTGGCCTTATTGAAAACAAGAAAATTCAAAATAAAGACAAATTAAAGCAGTGATTAGTGATGACAGTTAACAAAATAGTAACGAGAGTGTGATATGATACGTGTTTGACTAAGCATCTCCGCTGTAGGTACCACTTACGACGCCGATAAGTTTCTTTGATAAACGAGACACTTTGCGCGGTTGCCAGCCCGCTAAACGCTGCGTTGCCGCTTCGTGTTAACGTAAACCAGCTAGGTAAGTATTTTCATGAATGAATTTTCGCAAGGGTGATCCCAATTTTAGTTACTTTTTTAATATTTAGTTTGTTTGAAAAAAATAATTTTTCAATTTACGAGTAATTTTAACTTTTTAAAATGAATATGATTAATGGTCACTAGCCCTACCCGTGTATTAAATTAAAGTCGCCATTGTAGCCATACGTTGTATATATATATAATCGGGATCTCGGAAACGGCTCCAACGATTTTCATAAAATTTATTGTCCAGGGAGTTTCGGGGATAATAAATCGATCTAGCTGGGATTTATTTTTAGAAAATGTCTTTTTGTCCGTGTTTTTAGGCAATGAAAAACTGCTACAATATCGTTAGAATAAGAAGGTAATTAAAAATTTTGACGGATTGTTAGTATTATAATAAAGAGCTTAATTAGTATAATGGTCGGTCACAGAATCTTAAAACCCCGGTTCGAGCCCAGACCGACCGACCGACTTTTTTAATTTTTTTTTCATCTTCCTTTCTTTTTTGAGAAAATCTAGCCCTTTTTTTAGTATTTTTTAAAAACACGAAAATTTAAATTAAAATAATTGCACTCATGATTTTTTATTCAAATAACCAGTTCCGTTTTCTCTGTTATGTCGCTAAGATCAAAAAATATTATTTATATTTCATCAGTATGTAATTTGTATTTAAATATAATTTCCAAAACACACGAATTAAAAAAAATCGAGCGAAAAATACCGAGCAAAGCTCGGTCAACCAGGTACTAATAATAATACGACATAAAATCAGTGAATGCCTCTGTTCTCCTAGATGAGAGAAATTTTCTCGAATTCCCAATATCTGACTAGGTTGAGACCGCTATATTTTAAGCCACACAATGACTTCAATTCCACTTATTATAACATAAAAGTGGTATGACTGCTACATGAAAACATGACGGAGTGGAGTGTCCCACCTGCAAATGATTACCACCGGTATAGAATCCAATCTACCACTAAACAATGGCATTGTAAATATGGCAGCTCCTGAGTTATTCAGAACGGGATAAGAAAGTTTTTTGCATGGTCGCCATTCACACTACACTCTTTCAGAGTCCTACAAAGGCCTTGCAATGAGGACTGGCGTAGGGCTGCAAAGATAATAAGGCCAAACCTGGGGCAGTGGGCTGTTGACTCTTTTGAACCATTCAAATCAAGCGGGGAGGATGGAATAATTCCCATCCAACTACAGAGGGGTATCGACATCCTTCTTCCTTATCTGGTGAAAATCTTCAGAGCAAGTTTTGCATGGGGATATATTCCAGAACGATGGACAAATGTCAAGGTTCTATTTATACCTAAGTCTGGTAGAAAGGACTACGCTTTACCAAAGTCATTTTAGACCTATAAGCCTATCTTCCTTTCTTCTTAAGACATTGGAAAGGGTTATAGATAGATATATAAGGGATGTAGCTCTAGCTACGAGGCCCATACATTACAACCAGCATGCTTACTGCAGAGGCAAATCTACGGAAACAGCCCTGATCAGTGTCATTGACAGGGTCGAAAAAGCACTGGAGGATAAAGAAATAGCTCTTTGTGCCTTTCTAGATATTGAGGGCGCCTTCGACAGTAGCCCCACATCGCTGCTGATTGGGGGCCTAACATCTAAAAATGTTGACCCCACAACCATCAGATGGGTGAAGTCGATGCTCTCAAACAAAAAGGCAAAAATAGCGCTGTTTCAAACCTCGATTGAGGTTGCAACCACAAGAGGCTGCCCACAAGGAGGTGTTTTGTCACCCCTTCTTTGGACTCTTGCGGTTAACCAACTATTGTACATAATGGCAGACCTACGCCTTGACACATTGGGTTATGCTGATGACCTTATGATCATCGCAAGGGGATTTTGCCAAAATACTTTATCGTCAATACAAAGAGCCCTAAACACCATAAATAACTGGTGTAGGGATAACAGTTTATCAGTTAATGCTGATAAAACTGTTATAATACCCTTTACCAAAAAGAGACGGTTGGACAAATTAGTCCCACCAAAACTTAATGGCAAGGAAGTACCATTTTCCACGGAAGTTAAGTACTTGGGCGTAACAATCGACCAAAAACTAACGTGGAACTCTCACCTTAGCAACGTATGCCATAAGGCAAAAATTGCTTTAAGTACGTGCAGTCGTTTGGTCGGGAACAACTGGGGCTTGCGTCCCAGTATGGTCCTATGGCTGTACAGCAGCATAGTGAGGCCGATTCTCACCTACGCCTCTATTGTCTGGTGTAACAAGGCCAACCAAAAGACGACTGCGGACAGACTAAATAGTCTACAAAGGACTGCCTTGTTGCCTAATGGTAACTGAAGCTATGCGATCATCGCCTGGAGCGGCTGTTAATGCACTACTATGCCTAACGCCCCTAGATCCCTATCTAGACAAGGAGGCGATTAACGCCCAGGGCGGTCTGAGCTTGCTCTCCTACAGATTGAGATCCATGCTCGACTCAATTAAGGAATCACCGGTCTTATGCATGATCTCAGATATCATGCGTCCACTATACACTTTTGATAAAAAGTATATAGTGGAATTACCCTCCAGAGAAGACTGCCTGAATAGCCAGGTTATCTGTGAGGTCGGTAGCCTCATATGGTATACCGATGGGTCTAAAATGGGCCTCGACGTAGGCTTTGGAATTTACGGGGAACGCCCCAAATTCAAATTTAGTATGAATTTGGGTAGATACACCTCTATCTTCCAGGAAGAAATTTTCGCCATACTTCGGTGTGCGGAAATCAATCTGCAAAAACACTACGTCAACCATAGAATTTACATAAACTCCGATAGTCAAGCAGCACTGCTAGCGCTGAGATCAAACTTAGTGAACTCAAAGCTAGTTGGAGACTGCGTGAACCGTTTAAACGCCCTGGGTTGTAACAATATTGTTTTAAGATGGGTTCCGGGTCACGAGGGCATTGTAGGCAACGAATTTGCCGACAAACTCGCACGGGAGGGCTCAAAGTGCACACAATTTGGACCCGAGCCATTTTGTGGAATCTCAAGAAGCCTAGCCCGATTGACCCTTGAAACTCTTTATCACAATAAATTACTTAAGATCTGGTCTGAAAAACCAGGCTTAAACCATTCTAAAACCTTAATGCGGGCTTTCGATCGTAAATTCGCTTCAAAAGCCCTGGGATTAAGTAAAAATAAATTGCGCATTCTGGCAAGAGCCCTAACTGGACACTGTTGTCTTAAAAAGCACATGTCCATCCTGGGACTAAGCAACTCAAGGATGTGACACATCCTAACCGATTGCGGACCCTTAATGTGCAAACTTAACACTCATCTGGGATACTATCTACTCCGCCCAGAAGAAGTGAAATTGCTCACGGCTAAGCAACTCCTTCAATTCATTGAAGACATAGGGCTTAGTGGTGAACTATAGCCATAGCAGCAATCACAATAGATCTTATAGGTCGCGGTGATACTGGTCTCTTTGCCTGGACCTGCATAGCTGCTCGCACATAGTTAAAAAAAATGGTCGCCATTTTACACTCTTACGTCACCTAGATTCTGTAGGTTGTTAATATCAATAAACTGGAATATTCAAAAAAATTATTAGCTGACTTATATTAGTGTCGGATCTGATTGAAATTTTATATATATGGTAATATTTCTGCCGTCTGGAATAAAATAGGTTATAACAGGTAAACGCAATAGGAGCCTATGGCACTGATATTTTAATATTTTTTATTTTAATTTAACTTATTATGAAATTAATCTATCAATAAATACCACTAATTTGAAATAAACTTTCGGTACAAAAATTCAAATAAGTAGTATTTATTGATAGATCAATTTCATAATATGTTAATGTAAAATTAAAATGCCATCAAAAACATAACTTATAAAAACAAACAAGTCTCACAAATCCGTTCCTCTACCGTAAAAAGTTGTAAGATCCATGTAATAAAATGCCATCAAAAACATCAAGTCGTTAGCCACCAAGTCGGTTAATTTATCCAGTCCCTACTCAATAATACGTAATGACGTAAATTACGCTAAAATACGCTAATTACGTAATAACTTAAAACAGAAGGACGCCTTCCGTTTTAAGTTATTACGTAATTAGCTGATCTAACAACATTTTATGGTGACCATGTCAATGTTAAAAATCTTTTATGTTTTAAATATATAGATTGACTTGGCGATCGCACTAAGCAATTTTATTTAATATAATATGTATTACTTGTGAGATGCCTTGTGTTTTTGTGCGATGGCCAAGGCAATCTTTATATTTAAAATATAAAAGATTTTTATCATTGATATGGTCACCATAAAATCTTGTTAAATTAGCTAATTTCGTAATTACTTAAATCAGAAGGACCCTTAAGTAGGGACTGAATAAATTAACCAACTTGGTATTACATGGATCTCACAACTTTTTAAGGTAGGAGAACTGAGTTGCGAGACTTGGTTTTTTTTACTAGTTATGTTTTTGATGGCATCTCATATCTTTTTGTAGATAAGATAGTCCTATTTTTTTACCTTTTCGGTACTTTCTACTTCTTGAATACCAACAACGTACCACATCGTACCGTACCGTACCGTATCTATCCGTACCGTATCTACACCTATTATATATATACAAGTACACTGATTCATTCACCGCAAATGTAACTTAGTAACTCTATATATTTATAATGGGGTTACAAAGTTATTTATGCAGTTAGTGTATCCAGAAAACTGGACCAATATTAAAATTAGTAATAATTTAGTTTTCCTTGATTTATACACTAATTACTAACCATTTTACAAGTTTAAAGCTTCTATGTCTGCTAGAAGTGCCTTAGAGTTTTGATGATGGGTCAGTCAGTGAGTGAAAAAATTAAGAAACTTTGTCTAGTTATAACTCTTAAATTACTGGTTCAAATTGAATAAAATTTGAAATATACCATGTTTATACAATGCCTACATGGTTGTTAAAAATTCAGGCTCCTAATTTTATTCACTACGAAGTTTTAGGGGGTCGAAAATGGCTCGAATTGCTTCAAGAAAAGTATGGTACAGCCGTGCCGCTTTTTTGCTCGACTTGGCGGAGGCACTGCCGTGCCCCCAGATAAACATAAAATATCGGCGTTATAGGCTTTTATTCCGTTCACATGTTACACCCTGTTTTTTCCAGTTGGTAAAAAATATAGTATATATATATATATATATATATATATATATATATATATATATATATATCTTTTAAACTTCCTGAATTAGTTAATTACATGCGAGATATAGTGCGTAAAATATACAAAAATGTAGTCAAAATGATTGACCGATAGTTTGAAGTCTACAAAAACACAAGAAAAATAGAAAAGTGTATTGAATATTTTCTGTTCTTACCATTGACTTATACATTACTAGCGTAGTTTTACGGGTTTCCTTTTTAATCAGGCTGAGTAATTTTTTGCTCGCTATGCATACTTAATATACTAATAAATAATGTTTAACATTTATGAGAAAAGCGATAGCTATTGAAAGTTACGTATTCCCTCTATTCAGTTTCTTTTTATAGCACTTTCTATCGATTTCAGATAAAATGCTATTTCGCTTTATACGAAAAGGTTAGATAAAGCCGCAGCCTCGCCCCTCTAAAGGATTTGCGCCTAAAATAGGCTATGAACATCGGTATGCTTTTTCGTCACGCATACACTCTTTAACTGTATACAATCCAATAACTGTTTCTTTAAATATCTATTCTTTCTTCGACTTTGGGATGTTTAGGTAACTTTTATTTATAAGGCGTGAATAAGATTTATTATTTGTATTTTAAGTAGTGAATACGATTGATGTTAGTTATCAAGGTTGGTGTCAACCATAGCAAACATTCAAGTAATTTTAAATACTTTTTACTAGATGTCAAACAAAACATTTATTGATATTTTAATTTTATCGGGTAAATTTTGAGACATCAGTAATGTAATTGTAGCAGATTCAGATTATACGATGACGTAATTTATGAATGATGGCGTCAACTACGAGTACCGAGTTTACTTTGGTACCTTTATTATAGTTTCATAAGAATTCAAAACAATAGAAACCTATCGTCATAAACTCTGAAATCCGATCTTTTTGGACGAAATCTATAAATATTTATACGATAATAAAATTTCATAATCGTTATATTTTTATTGACTTAAAAAGTTAATTGTTTACCATTTCGACCATAGATTACTGACTATGTACTAGAGAATTTCGACTGTACGTTGTCTTTATGTAATACGTAAGTTAGTTAACCGATTTAGATTATTTTTAATTCATCGGTAAATGTAGTACGCTATACAATAGTCTAAACAAACTAAAATTAGGTTCTTATAGATGAATTAGAGCAAAATAACAATACACCTGAAGGTTACAAATACTCCAACCCAGAAGATGCGTTGTCGTTCTTAAAGACTAAGTTAAAATTGTAATAATAATGTTACAGTTACGCTTCAAGTTGGATCACCGCTGTGGGTGATATTGAATAGAAACATTTTCGTATTAGAGACCCAAATGGTATTATGTAATTAAGGATCCGTCTTTTAATTATGTACGATGTAATAAATCCGCGTAGTTCTATCGGCGTTCAGATGAAGGGCAGTTTTGAAGAAGCCATCACTCGTTGTTTAGACATCGTAATTTAATAAAAGTTATAAACAGTTTTGTGAATCAATGAACTAGAAGACAGTTACGGTGTTTTGAATAAATAATTGTTTAATTTATGGAAATCGTGTGAATTCCGCAAATGAAAAGTAGAAGTACTAACGAAGAAAATTGAAATATATTAATTAAATCAATATTTATGAAACTTTTACGAAAGAAAATTTAAGCCAGTTTTGTAACACAATCGTCACAATGTACAAAAGCCTAATTCAGATTAAAATATTTTACATTTTCGATTCGGATTTGAGCCGGGTTGCGTGTGATTTAATAATCACCGTGCTTAAATTACAAAAAATTGTATTACTTTGAGTTATTTGATTTATTTAAGTCTTTTATTCTTCTGAAACTGAAATATAAACTGAAGATATTGTTAAATTTTCGTGACATAAAAACAAATAATTTCTGTGAAGATTACATTAAATAATGGGGATGTTCATTGGTATAAGCTTAAGTAGTAATTTGTCGATGTAATGTTGAGTTTAGTTGGGTGGGTTTTGATGATTTCTCTTAAAGGATCCGTCAAAATATTATATATATCGCTTAAGAGTTTTTTGTGTGAAAAGCTGAATTTATGTAATTTAATCTACATAACATTATCCTATTTTTTATAAACAATTTAATTGCTTTTCAATTACTACTGTGACGTTGTGTAGTGCTGCCATCGTCTTTGCATGCTTTTGCTGACTTTTACTGATTCTATTACAATTTTATTTTCAATTAATTACTTGATGTACCTAGGCCTATCGTAGCAGTGGCCATAAAATTGGCATCGGTGGCATTGTCGAACGATGATCCTGTTTCGAGTACAACTGGCTTCAACTGCAATCCCCGTTAGGTTGCAGATGCCCAAAACGTTAAATATATCCTTGCTATTCGGACAAAGATCCAGAATGACAAATTACAAGTATAAAAATGGTTTGTTATCAGGCTGGTGGTGCATTCTGTGCACTTCACAGAGCGGTAGATTTTGTGCTGATATCGTCTAGAATGTCTTGGGCTTTTCCTCTCGTCCTCGGACGACCACACGAAATTTGCGCCCCTCTGATAGGTCATAAGTGGGGAAACTGATATCCTGGGCGCGCAGGTCAGATCAGGTCACGCTACAGAATTTCTCAGTCGAGTTCACGAACATACGGACACCCTGACCGGTGATTTGCACCTTTGAGCAGTAGATATTTTTTGAATTTAACCAGTTGGAAAGATTTTTCCATTTGGTTTTGTCTTGGATGACGATGGGTGGCGGCGGCTTTTCCCTACGTTTATCAGGGGACCCTTTCGCTGGGGGCTTGGCCGCGGGCTTGAGAGGTGTAACGCGTACCATGGGCGCCGGCTTTTTAGCCGGAGTGGCGGTTGAGGACGAGGGGACTGAGTTGACCGCCGCTGCCTTTTTGGTTGCTGCGCGTTTGTGATTTTTGCCCTGAACGAGGGTGAAGCCTTTGTCTTTGCGCTTGGATGGAGCACGCATCTCAGTCTTCATGTTGAAGCCAGAGTCGGCATCCATGAATACGGGGGAGGGGCCACGGATAGACATCGTGGAAGGCGCGGGGGACGCAGTGATGTAAGCCGACGCAAATGAAACCGGTGATGCCCTAGGCTTCGTAGGTTCGGGCGCAACCGCTGCCGAGCGGTTGAGCGTAGTTGCCGGTTCGGAGGTGGGACGCGCATTGTGCTGTGCTAAAACACAGCCCAAGTGTCAGGGTAGGCACGACTAATAAAGTCTGCGAGTTTGTCAACCGTAATCATCGCCATCTTACACTAGTTAACACGGATGTGTACCAAGCTCCTTCACCTTGCAGTGGGGGAGGTGTACATAAATTAGAAGGCGCCTAAAATAAATACTTATACACCTAGCGCGTCGGTACGCTAGGGTGTGTATCTAACTGTTTTCTAATGCAACAAGCAACACAAAAATTAAAATCGATGGCCGCCTCTGAGGCAGCGAGTGTGTTTCACTTTACTTACAGTTGCCGGTTACCAGGAAGCCCGGAAGGAGAGTTACGCACAAAACGCTCTTTACAACACAACAAACGTTCGATACACTTCACTCTGAGACTGCCATCTTCTTCTAATATATATACTAGCTTGCTAGACAGACGTTGTGTTATTAAAAATCCTTAAATACGCAAAAAAATTGTAGGTCACTCATGGGCATAAAAGCTATCCTATCTCTTAAGTTGGACCAATCTGCACACGTAATTTATATGTGTTATATAAGATAAGATAAACACACACACACACACACATATATATATATATATATATATATGTGTGTGTGTGTGTGTGTGTGTGTGTGTGTGTATCTATATGTGTATAAAAGGGATCTCCGGATCTCTACACTCACCATACGAAACACAGCAGTATTAAGGCCGGTCCTCATTTTCCGTTCACAGTTCGTTCTCGGTCCGATCTCGGTCTGATTTTTTATGATGAAATGGGATTCGACCGAAACTTGACTGTCACGGATAGTATGAATGCACACACATATTTTTTACATGATAATATTTTATCAGACCAAAATCGGACCCAGAACGAACTGTGAACAGCATTATAGTGAGAATTGGTCCTTAAGCTGCTATTTTACGTTGGTATTATGTGAGAGCGTGGTCCTTCCTCAGTCGAGCCGACCCATTCATGCTACAACCATAATGGAAATGCAGCGTGGCTCTACCACGTAAAAACCTAATGAATTATAAATGACCTAATAAAACAAGGCAAAATGAGAGACCAGACGCAAATATTGGCTTTTCAAGTCGGACAAAATCTTCACATCCACACGAGCAGCCACGTATTCTTTTCCTTTGCATTATTATGTTTGTACTAAAACCGTACTGTAAGCGTCGTTTAGTAAGCCACGTAGAGCATGATATTTCATCACACGTTAACACTATATAGAGTACGTAATAATTCTTATAAACACTTTAGTGCCTTCATGTATTTGCAAGATGATCTGGTTTCCGGGATTCCAAAAGGAATGTTTCGTTACTTTGGCCCAGAAAGAATGAATGAGGATTGTCAAAACAAATTTATGTTGCAGAAGTGAAAGGCAGAGCCAGCAAGGGACGTGGGGGGAGTATAGAAAAGTTTATCTACCAAATTGCCGGGATATTAAAGGTGGGCCAAATTACGAGTACCCAAAATCGCCTAGTCTATAAGCATAGGTATGTGGATGTAAAAGAGGCAAGCAAGGTCTGTCAGGATCATACCAAATGGCAGTCCGTAGTCTCTGCCTACCCCTCTGTATGATGGGCGTAAGTATATGTATTTATTTTTGGGTTCATTACTATATAAAGAACTAGCCACAATCGACATCAGTTGCAAAAACATCTCTAAAAGTGAAGTAACACTAACATTGAAATAATACTAGTTTTAACGGAATTTATCGCGTATATTTAACTTTTTTACCCGACGTTTCGACAGCTTTACAGCACCCATGGTCACGGGAAGGACTGAGATGTTCAACGTCCAGCTGTCATAGTTAACCGCGGTTACCATAGATTAAAATTTTAACTTTTGTTCCGATCTACACAGTATGAGCTTATGGTATCATGGAGTCTTGCAGTTGTATGCTTGGTTTGGGATTTAATTTTATTTATTATAGGATCCCAAGCAGATGGTAGCACCCAGCCATCTTCTCTATTGAAATTAGGATGTTTTTTGATTTCAATAGCCTCGCGAATCATCCTTGGAAGGAATCGGTGTTCTTTAGCGAGGATTTGTGGTCTATCAAATCTGATGTAGTGACGGGGGCGATCTTGTACATGTTCACAGACTGCACTCGCCCCCGTCACTACATCAGATTTGATAGACCACAAATCCTCGCTAAAGAACACCGATTCCTTCCAAGGATGATTCGCGAGGCTATTGAAATAAAAAAACATCCTAATTTCAATAGAGAAGATGGCTGGGTGCTACCATCTGCTTGGGATCCTATAATAAATAAAATTAAATCCCAACCCAAGCATACAACTGCAAGACTCCATGATACCATAAGCTCATACTGTGTAGATCGGAACAAAAGTTAAAATTTTAATCTATGGTAACCGCGGTTAACTATGACAGCTGGACGTTGAACATCTCAGTCCTTCCCGTGACCATGGGTGCTGTAAAGCTCTCGAAACGTCGGGTAAAAAAGTTAAATATACGCGATAAATTCCGTTAAAACTAGTATTATTTCAATGTGTAGTGTTCGCGTAAATATAAGAAATCATTAACACTAACATCCTACAATATTTCACTGCAGTGCATCGCCACTCAAATTTTTAGGAAGATGGGAAGAACACGTTTTTTACGTGGTAGAGCCATGCTGTAGTATATCATATTAGTAGTATAGTTATAGCACGAATGGGTCGGCTCGACCGGGGAAGGACCACGCTCTCACAGAATACCAGCGTCAAATACTAGTTTAATGCTGCTGTGTTTCATATGGTGAGTGTAGAGAACCGGAGACCCTTTTTACTGGAAACGAAGCATTCCACCTAAGTCCTCACGGATGACAACGCATCTGCATTCTGATTCGTAATCAAGGATAGATGTAGATTTCTATGGGCCACATCAACCACTTACCATCAGGAGGGCTGAGTGCTCGTTTTTCATCCTGTCCTATAAAAAAAAAACAAAAAAAAAACAATGTGAACTAAAGTGACGAGCTTATACACAACATGATAGTAAATTACTGCTGCAGCACATTTGAAATTTTGAGCAAATTCAAAGAGAAGACCACTTCAATGCTTAACATTGCAATTCCTAACTTGAATATGTTGTCTATCGATTAATTAGAGCATACCATGAACACAACAACGAGCGCCTGTTTTCAAAACTGAAGCTCATATAACTAAAGCTCATATAATGCATATTGCTACCAATTAAACAATACGGTTACTCTGAAAACGATACGTAGGATAATGAATTCTACGTGAAACAGCTGTGGGAACGATTTAATTTAATGTTATAAGTTGTTCGCATGCAGGCTCTTCGTACTTATTACTAGCAATTAGAAAGAGATAACTTAACAATGGTGTTGTATACACATACAGAAACACGTTAACAGAATCTAGGGATATTTTATATTTCATCAAATATCTAAAAATATATGAAGAATTTTCTGGTATAGTAAATGGAAGAATGATAGGTTACTTTAATTTCTTAATTAAAAAATAATAAACATTTTGTATTTTTTTGTTTTAAATAAAAATGTTAATTTTTTAATCGTCGTAGGAAATTAGTATGATAAAAAAACTTCATTTTTTCTTATAAAACTATTAACTTAGATAAAAATTGAAAAAATGTTATAAAATTTTAATATCAATGATCAGTGTTGCTACCTCTACATAAATTAAACATCGACTTTTTCATACCTACTTAAAATTAAATTGCCAATGTCTTGCTGCGGTATGAGGTCCTATGTTTCTTGCAAGTGTTCGTGAAGTTGTTGTTCCATCGTCAAATTTGGCGGGAAATCTTTCAAAGCTTTTCGTTGTAACATGTCCTAGGTATGCTCGATAGGATTTAATTCGGGCGACTGTGCAGGCCAATCCAAAACTTGAAAGTCATGGTCTCGGAGAGTGGCCGACACCAGCCATGCCGTATAGGAAGTGCATCGTGCATGAGTAGAAATTCCTGGCCCATTTAGATTTTGTATGATACAATAACAGGCTTTACTACCTTTTCGTGGTATTTTTGTGCAGTCATGCTGACTTGGATCCAAACGAGCTGGATTTGTCCGCCAAGACGAATTCCTGCCCATACCATGATTATACCGCCTTGGTATGCGTGGACCTCCTGAGGGTGCCGTAGACGGCTAGCTCTTCCTGGAGTTCTCCAAACGCGTGTTTTTCGTGAATCCCGATGAAACCCAAACCGGGACTCATCGGTGAACAGCGTCAAAGACCACTGTTTGTCACTCCATGGTAAATGCTCCCAGGCCCATGAAAGCCGCGACCGCGATTGCCACGTCGCAATTTTGGAACACGTAGCCGTAATCGACAGTGAAGACTAACTTCATTTAACCTTCTTCGCCTGGTTTGGTCGTCTACCAGCAGCTGGTGGTCCTCCTGGAACCCTTGTGGTAGTTGTATCGCTGCGATATTGGGTTGTCTTCTGGCGGTCATTTAAGGAAATCGCTCCCGTTTCTGCGTAGTCACGATATCTACCGGCGTGCCGTTCAGCCACATCCCCAATACTGCGATAACGTGACCATAACCTTGATATCACGTTTTGGCTTGTGTATAGGGCCTTAGCAACGACGCGTTAAGTATCACCATTTTCTAACATGCCTCTTAAAGCTCACTTGGCACGTTAAATTAAAAAGGAAAACAATCTAATCCCTTTTCATTCATTAATACAAGTAGAACAATTTAAATTTTCGTTCACGTAATGAATTTTTGACAATTTGGCCGCCGTTTTTTTATTTACGTTTTTAAATTTTGAAAATAATAAAAGAGGTTTCAATCTGTATATACATTTTTATGGAAACTAAAAAGATTTTAAACTATAAAGCCGTAAATAATTTAGGATTAAGATATCCCTAGATTCTATTGATGTGTGTATGTCTTTTTATATCAAATTACGTGTCCCATTATTTGTCTGCCATGAACTAAATTGAATTTGAATGAACGAATTTAAGCATTTTTAAGGAAGGGTCGTCTGAAAGAGTATTAGAGCGGTATCCTGGCTAGCTAGTTTAAATTATAGAATTAATAAACGACAAAATATGAAATAATTGTAATGAGTGTTAAGACACTCGATTTTAACTTGCAAGCAGTTTTGTATAACAAACACTAAGAAAAAATATAGGCTTAACGCAGATACTATTGCTTGCGGCAAACGGGCTGTGAGTTTTATTTTCGGGGGGAAGAAACATTTTTATGACCTAAAAGTTTGCTGGAAAACTTCTCATCGGTAGAATAAAGTGATGCTGTGTGTACCGTTTATAATGAGCAGTTTATTCAGGGCATCGTTTATAATGACCTGTTACAGCCCAGCAAATCCTTAAGCAAGAAATGAGCCTTAAGCAAGAAATTCAGATGAAACGGCCGTAGTTGATCAACAGAGAAGGAGTGGTTTATTACCATGATAATGCCATACCACAAACGTAGTCCTGACCTTTCACCCTCAGAGTTTTATCTTTTCGCTCTCTTCTGGACTTTTTGGGTAGTGTTAGGGTGACATCAAGAGAGGACTGTTAAAACTACTTGTAGTATTTTTCTTTGATGAATAATCCCAAGATTTTTACAGCAACGAGATTATGTCTCTACCTACAAGATGGTATGTAGTTTTGAGTGCGGGACGGTTTGTTTTGTTAATGTGGTACGTGTTTATTATTATTAATATTGGGGAATTTATAGAGTATTCTCATTTGGTTAGGATAAATAAATATATGAATAAATAAATTAACCTGAAGGGTTGACCGGGAATATCCCTTTCGCAAAAACGACAAAAGGATCAATTTCGGTCGGCGGACCACCACACGTGTCAGTCACTTCCTAAGCTGGGTTCAGATATTTTGTCTGCTTATCGCTTATGTTTTCGTCAAGTGGAATGGTAATGTAGATCAAAATATCCTTGACTGGGTCCGGTCCATCAGCATAATATCAGGCTTATTCGCAAGAATAGTCCTGTCTGTGATGATAGTCAGGTCCCAGTAGAGTCTGGCGTGGTCCTTTTTGAGGACGGCTTCCGGCAATCACTTATATTAAGGCAATTCTGGTCCACGCGATTGTATTTCAGAGCGAGTTCTTGATGTACAGTTCTGGCTACTAGGTTGTGCCTATGCAAATATTCAGTGTTAGAAAGTACCGAATCACTGGAGATGATATGGCTAAGTGGCTCATCAGGATGGTAACATCTTGACAGATATTGACGGTGCCATTCTTTGGGATGTATTTTCGATAGTTGTTGGTCTTAATAACCTGATCCTGTATTGTACACAGATAAAACCCTCGGTTTTCCCGAAAATACCACCAACACGTAGCCAATGGCGGAAGGCAACTGTGTCTACGGAAGGCTCATGAAAAGCTTTGTGGAACCTTTAGGTAAACCCTTTATCACAAGAAATGACGTCTACATAGGATGAATCATCCGATCTTGCCAGGAAGTAATTACGGAGGCTTCACACTTCGCGGTTATACATGGTGAGTGCGCTTAAAAAGCCACGTGCACCATGCTTCCGCGGCAAGTAGAGCCTCATTATCGATGATTTCGGATGGTGCATCCTATGGGACGTCATGGTTGGGCGGACTATTTTATCCAAGGCGTTAAATTCAGTTCGAGTCCACCTGAGTGTGCCAAAGGTGCCATGTGGACAAGCAGGACCCAGCCGTTATATGCGTGTGTCTAATTCACGTCCAACAAAAGGCTGTTATGCACTTTATTCAAGCGTGCTTAAAACAGATTGCAAACTGATTGTTGCTATATTTTGTGACATACCCATTTATGGGTATGTTTTAGTCTTGGAAAAGGTACCTATTTTGATGGATAAGTCTATGCCCTCAGAATTAGCAACCAAACAAGGGGTAGTCTTTCGACATGACTTCGCACATTTACCCATCCCCAGCTCCATTCTGATAGAATTGCTGAACTAACGAGTCATATTTAGCAATTCCTCAAAACTGGAGGCGAATAAATTTAGATCATCCATATAGAAAAGGTAGGTCACTTTTTTTCCTCCATTCTGAAGCGAAAATCCCCTCCCTGATCCCTCCAATAAGTTACTGAGAGAATTCAGAGAACCTGATTGGACTCAAACAATCGCCCTGGAAAATACTTTTATGATCCTTATTCGATTTTCCGCATCCACCTTCCGCTCACTTAGACGACAAAAGGATCGTATTCTACTACCTCATACACTGCTCGAGAAAGTCTCTAACTGTACAGTCCACCTTTTTCAGGTTTTTAATTCTCATGTTTTTTAATTCTGTTTGTAAAACTTTGTGCACAACTCTCGGTCTGTTATTAGCTGACCTGAATTTTGTCAGTCTGCAGATGAGGGCCTTTGTCTTTGCGATATGATCCTCAATTATTTTTCTTTGGGCTGGGATAGCACTACTTTGTGCAGTAGCGCATCCAGCCGTACAAGATTTGGCGAAAATGATACAGCAGACTGCCAGTGCGGCACTTAAAATAATTGAGTCTGTCACGCAAAGGTCCCGGATGGCTTCCAAATAGGTTGCCGGAATTGGGGTTCGAGCCCTCATGACAGCCTGACACCGGTTGCTTAATGCAGGGAAGTCATGGTCGATTTTCGAGAGCTGTATTGCGCGTTTCCGTAATCAACTCTTCTAATGTACTCCTCATTTGCTCTAGTTCATGAGTGAATTTTCCATTATCGTCTCAATTAACCACAACTAGAAGATTCACGGCGGCATTCACGGCGGCCCGTGTGTTGTGGCGCCGCATCCCCAGCATTATCATTCGATGAGAGAACAGTCTCACGTCGTAGCCGTTCGAGTTCGGCGTCATCAAATATTTTTTAACGCATGATGTTTTTAACGATTGCTGGACCCGAGAAGACAGCCGACAACAAGTCAGCCGGTGGGGATGATGGATGCGATGTGTTTGTGAGTGGTCGTGCAGCACCTCGCGCTCGGCTGGCGGCCCGCATGCTGTTACGTCCAGCGCCAGCTCTATACGCGCCCTGGTGACCTCCAGGTGGCGACCCTTTGCGTATTTTACGATTTTCCATCATCTATATCGTTGGTTATCAGGAGACGCCTAGACCGGGTGCCAATTAATGGTGATGCACAAACGGGCCTTTGCCCCCTTAATTTTACCGAGGCACGGCGCTAACACTTTTTGGTAAGACGCTGACTGACTGCGCCGACATAGCAGTTTTGTCACATAACTGTTACGTCAGTGGGTTGTCACTTCCCCACGCCTTATTATATATATATATATATATATATATATATATATATATATATATATATATATATATATATATATATATATATATATATATATATATATATATATATATATATATATATATATATATAAGCATGTATGTATAATATATACAGTACCCGGTTGACCGAGCTTTACTCGGTATTTTTCGCTCGGTTTTTTTAATTCGTGTGTTTTGGAAATTATATTTAGATACAAATTACATACTGATGAATACTATTTTAGGACTCTCTCTATGCTAGTAATTACTCTGAGTGTAGAAAATACTAATTTTGAAGGACGTTTCAAAAGGAAATTGTTTATGCGAAGAAATATCACATTATTGAGATGGTACAAAATATAGATAGTTGTTATTATCAAACTAATTAAATATAAAGTATATAAGTGAAGTAAATTTAATGTTTAAAAGTCAGAGTACTAAAGTATTCCTTATAGTTTTAAGTTATTCTATTTCTCACATTTATGCCGCAGACTTCAGCGCCGTTTGAGGAGTAAGAAAACCGGGATAGTTACAGGATAGGATGTGAGACTTTTAATGTAAGCCTTCAATCCTCAGTTGTCAATAAACATCTACAGCCTTCTTTGCTTGAAGTTGATTGTTGAAATGTTCATGAGCTGTAGTAGCTACTTATTATCACAGTTACAAAATGGCGGACGTACTCGTTTGTAACTGTAGTGAAAAAATCAACAAGAAAATGGTTTATAGTATTTATAAGTTGTGTTGTCACCTCTGAGAACGATGAAAGTTGAAATGCCTTACATACTGGCTAGAAACAGCGGTACACGCATTGATACTTGGCGGTAGAAATAGACAAGAGTTTGGTGCTTATCTCGACGAACTCTTAGGCAGAAATGAAGTACCACCAAGTTCCTATTTTTGAACTAAAACTTCTTTACACAGGCTTGACTTGGGGAGTAAGGCCGGGACTCCACCAAAGCAGAGATGTGTGCGGTGTGCTGTGTGCTGTGCGAGAAGAGATGTTTTTCAGCTCGGGGGACTCCACCAAAGCAAAGATGTGTGTGGTGTGCTGTGTGCTGTGCGAGAAGAGATGTTTTTCAGCTCGGGTGCGAGGCGTTGAGTGCTCAGTACGCATTCTGACACGAAAGGTAGACGATGTCGCTATTATTACAAAAAAAGTATCTTCTTTTACTTGAAGAAGAAGACCTTCAGTCTGAAGAAGCAGAATTGATAGCTTTATACATCTCTCGTCTCCACTGCGCGTCGTCTGCGCACACCTCACATCTCCGCTTCTATCGCGCCATACAAATATTACACATCTCCGCACAGCGATCTCCACTGAAGCTGAGCGGAGAGGAGATGTGTCAATAACACAATTCTATTGGTTGTTTAAAAAACATCTCCTCTCCGCTCGTCTCGTCTCCGCTTTGGTGGAGTCCCGGCCTAAGCAGGCAAATGCGTAACAAAAGCGTTATGAAACGTGTGTTCGGGCGAGGCAAACAGGAGTTGAGTAGGGGATATAAGCCAGAGAGAGCGGTGCGCGCGCACATTTTCTCTCTCTATCTCTACAACCAGTTTTTTTTTCGTGATTTTATTTCGTTTTAAACAATTTTAAGAATTATTATTTTGTTCAATACATTATATATTCTACATTAAAAGTAAATAAAATTGTATATATTAATTTTCCACATATGTATATATATATCCTATACCTAACGAGCAATTCTTGTATATATATATAATCGGAATCTAGGAAACGGCTCCAACGATTTTCATAAAATTTTGTGTGCAGGGAGTTTCGGGGGCAACAAATCGATCTAGCTAGGATTTATTTTTAGAAAATGTCTTTTTGTCCGTGTTTTTAGGCAATGAAAAACTGCTACAATATCGTTAGAATAAGAAGGTAAATTTTGACAGTTTGTTAATGTTTACAAATAGCTTAATTGTTACATTGGGCGGTCACAAAATCGTAATATATGCTTATATATATATATATATATATATATATATATATATATATATAAGCATGTATATATAATTTATAATATATATATTATATATGTATATATAAGCACGTATGTATAATATATACAGTACCCGGTTGACCGAGCTTTACTCGGTATTTTTCGCTCGGTTTTTTTAATTCGTGTGTTTTGGAAATTATATTTAGATACAAATTACATACTGATGAAATACGGATAATATTTTTTGATCTTAGCGACATAATAGAAAAACTGAACTGGTTATTTGAATAAAAAATCATGAGTGCAATTAGTTTAATTTAAATTTTCGTGTTTTTAAAAAATACTAAAAAAGGGCTCGAAAAATAGATTTTCTCAAAAAAGAAAGGAACTTGAAAAAAATAAAAAAAGTCTATCGGTCGGTCTGGGCTCGAACCATGGTATTACGATTTTGTGACCGCCCAATGTACCAATTAAGCTATTTGTAAACATTAACAAACTGTCAAAATTTACCTTCTTATTCTAACGATATTGTAGCAGTTTTTCATTGCCTAAAAACACGGACAAAAAGACATTTTCTAAAAATAAATCCTAGCTAGATCGATTTATTGCCCCGAAACTCCCTGCAGACAAAATTTTATGAAAATCGTTGGAGCCGTTTCCTAGATTCCGATTATATATATATATATATATATATATATATATATATATATATATATATATATATATATATATATATATACAAGAATTGCTCGTTAGGTATAGGATATATATACATATGTGAAAAATTAATATATACAATTTTATTTACTTTTAATGTAGAATATTTAATGTATTGAACAAAATAATAATTCTTAAAATTGTTTAAAACGAAATAAAATCACGAAAAAAAAACTGGTTGTAGAGATAGAGAGAGAAAATGTGCGCGCGCACCGCTATCTCTTGCTTATATCCCCCACTCAACTCCCGTTTGCCTCGCCCGAACACACGTTTCATAACGCTTTTGTTACGCATTTGCCTGCTTAGGCCGGGACTCCACCAAAGCGGAGACGAGACGAGCGGAGAGGAGGTGTTTTTTAAACAACCAATAGAATTGTGTTATTGACACATCTCCTCTCCGCTCAGCTTCAGTGGAGATCGCTGTGCGGAGATGTGTAATATTTGTATGGCGCGATAGAAGCGGAGATGTGAGGTGTGCGCAGACGACGCGCAGTGGAGACGATAGATGTATAAAGCTATCAATTCTGCTTCTTCAGACTGAAGGTCTTCTTCTTCAAGTAAAAGAAGATACTTTTTTTGTAATAATAGCGACATCGTCTACCTTTCGTGTCAGAATGCGTACTGAGCACTCAACGCCTCGCACCCGAGCTGAAAAACATCTCTTCTCGCACAGCACACAGCACACCACACACATCTTTGCTTTGGTGGAGTCCTCCGAGCTGAAAAACATCTCTTCTCGCACAGCACACAGCACACCGCACACATCTCTGCTTTGGTGGAGTCCCGGCCTTACTCCCCAAGTCAAGCCTGTGTAAAGAAGTTTTAGTTCAAAAATAGGAACTTGGTGGTACTTCATTTCTGCCTAAGAGTTCGTCGAGATAAGCACCAAACTCTTGTCTATTTCTACCGCCAAGTATCAATGCGTGTACCGCTGTTTCTAGCCAGTATGTAAGGCATTTCAACTTTCATCGTTCTCAGAGGTGACAACACAACTTATAAATACTATAAACCATTTTCTTGTTGATTTTTTCACTACAGTTACAAACGAGTACGTCCGCCATTTTGTAACTGTGATAATAAGTAGCTACTACAGCTCATGAACATTTCAACAATCAACTTCAAGCAAAGAAGGCTGTAGATGTTTATTGACAACTGAGGATTGAAGGCTTACATTAAAAGTCTCACATCCTATCCTGTAACTATCCCGGTTTTCTTACTCCTCAAACGGCGCTGAAGTCTGCGGCATAAATGTGAGAAATAGAATAACTTAAAACTATAAGGAATACTTTAGTACTCTGACTTTTAAACATTAAATTTACTTCACTTATATACTTTATATTTAATTAGTTTGATAATAACAACTATCTATATTTTGTACCATCTCAATAATGTGATATTTCTTCGCATAAACAATTTCCTTTTGAAACGTCCTTCAAAATTAGTATTTTCTACACTCAGAGTAATTACTAGCATAGAGAGAGTCCTAAAATAGGAAGAAAATTCTTGTAGCTGAAGTCTTTATACGTATGACACATAACATAGTACAAAATAAGATAACTATATTATTCTCACCTTCTTTCTTTTACGAGGTGGTTGTCGTTTTTCCATAGACACACCTATTGATATTTCATTAGCGGAACAAAAAACAATATCGCTAAATTAATTTAATCTGTTAGTCTATTACTTAGCAAAATTTAGGATTTTTATTAATCCAGTTCGAAATACTTACATATTTCAACGAAAGTTTATAGAAGCTTCATCTCTCATCTTACAACAAAACGTAGTCGAAAAATACATAATTTCATAATATAGTTGTATAATTAAAAATATATCGTGAAAAGTTCACTATAAAATCTATTCAGCTGGTATATTTCTGCCAAATTATCCTTAGACATAGTACGGGTTTCACAAGGAACAAAACTGTGTTTATTTAATCGACACTTGGTTTGTATCATGGAACTTCACAGAGCAAACAGTCTACCTGATGATAAGTGGATGCTGTGGCCCTTATACATATATATTTACCCTTGATTAAGAATCAAAATGCAGTTGCGTTGTCACGACTGAGGACTAAGATGGAGTGCCTCGTTTCCAATAAAAAGGGTCACCAGTTCTCTACACTTAACACAACAGCCTTAAGCTATAGAAGTTTAAGGCTATTTATGATGGTATTCCGTAAGAGCGTGGTCCTACCCCGGTCGAGTCGGCCATTCGTACCTGCTACGTTTCTTATAGCTGCAGTGTGTCTCTACCACGTAAAGTAGTATAGTAATATAACAGTAGCATGACCGTGATCTGCCTTCTGTTTCGTTGTTAGATCACAACTACCATTAAATCGATTACGAACGTATTGCCCATTTTTCTCTCTGCTCTCTCAAGATATAATCCATTAATTAAACATAGCCGATCAAAAATCCACTGTTGAACGTAGGGGAACATTTGCCACAGTTCCCTCTCTTAGCAAGTGATTTGGCAAAAGCAATTTTTTTATTATTTGAGTAGTCATTACGAAGATACTGTTGTCTTTCTTACGTTGCATTGCTCTCTTGGGTCTTTTACGATACTCACGGGATGGTAGGGGGTCTTAGAGCTTCTTAGTAATAACATATGTCATTTGGTAGTATATAAATAAAAATTAATTACCGCATATATGAAAGATCATCACATTAAAAAGGCTAGACAGATTTTGTTGAACACTCACACTTACAATTGGATCCAGTAAGAGGCCATTGTTGTCGAGATCTAGAAAACAGTCTTGCAAAGCCGGGGCGGGTCGTTAGTCAGCACATAAAATTGGGATTACAAATGGGATCCACCTTTCTCATGTACCGCGTGTCCGTCAAGACTTGGTATTGCTCCTCCCTAATTATTAGTTTTTAATGTTTGCGAAACGAATATTTGAAACGTGATATAATAATCATCATCACCTGAATTACAAAATAATTAACTTGATGGTTCGAATAATAATAAGTTTAGTCCTACCTTTTTAAATATATTTAGGTATATAAAGTAATAAAACTACATAACTAAACAAAAACAAGTATATCGACGTTGATTTTTGCAATATTGCGAATGAAATCACTACAGATTAAAAACCTAAATGTCTTACAAAGTAACGTCACACATAATACTACTACAATAGGGATGTAATAGTAAAACAGAACATACGAGTGTATTTACTTTTATATTTGGCATTGTATAAAGATATAAAGACCACTATGACCACTTAACATTTTTATTTCCACGCTTGAATTATATGTATCATCTTTCAATAGATTTGCCTATTTTTGCCTCACTTAAAAATTAAATTAGAAATAGCGAGAAAAGTATATAGACTCAATTTATGTTGAATTAGTTTCTCTCTACTAATTCGTATGTATGTATTTACTCTAAGTTTTTACATCAATAGTTTTACTGACAGGAATAGTTTTTAGTAAAATAATTCAAGCATGAATAAATACTGTGCGTATCCAGCCATTTATATCCATCACCTTGAACGAATTAACCACTAATTGGTTCAAGTCCATCACCTTAGATTTGTTTTTGTATTACTATTTCTCATGACGTGGTTTTAGCCTCATTAGATGATTCCATTTTATTGTCGTTATACGAGTATCATATGGAAGCCATTCAGAGGTCATCTATTTCTCTTTATCAGATAATAGAGGAGCTGGTCTATTTGGGTTTTCTTTTCATTTATAACCTCCAAAAAGTTTTCTCAATTCATCAATGATTTGTTTTGATTACACCGTTTCTTACTGAATAGACCATAAAAGTGATAATACAAGTTACGCTTCTAATATTATCAACGAAGTTGAATCTGATATTCTTATTTCCATATTAATCTCAATAACCGTGTAGTGGTTGGTTTAAGAATTTCCACTACCCCATTTTTCCCCGTGGGTGTCGTACAAAGCGATAGAGGGAAACTGAAACAGTATCATCTTCCCGACAAATGAAAAATATATAAAACTGCGGTTGCCAATTAACCAATGTCTATATTCAGCATAGGTTTCTAATGGGCTGTAAAGAATTAATGAACACCATCTTAATTTTGTGTTCACTGTCTTAAAATGATTTGTATTAAATGTTCACGGGTGGCAGCAGCCAGATGTGAAAGCTGACGTATCATAAATCAATGTCCACTCTTTTCAGAGTTTACAAATTAGATCAAAGTCAAAATGATATTTTTTTCAAAATTGGTATTCACAAAACACTTTTTGAAATTTGAAAACTCAGCCATATCGTTACAAGTTATCGTAACAAGTTTGCAAGACATTGTGATAAGAAGCAGTAGCAAACAAGTTTGCAAGACATTGTGATAAGAAGCACAAGCAACAAAATACATAAACACAAGTCAAGAAAATCTAAAACATTTATTAAACTCTTATCTTTTAAAAATAATCATTTTATCTTTATAAAAGCATCTAATTTATAACAAGATCCCTTTATAAGAAACTTTTTTTACAATCGCCTTGAATTCTAATATTAAAGGGAATCTTGTTATTTTACATTAATTTTATTACATTATATCTACCCAAAAAAGAGCCGATAATTATATGGTGCCTGTAATTTAGAACAGCAAGGTTATATTTTTACGTGTACTAAAATTATGGGTATCTGTACTCTTTTTATCGAAGGTATTAAAATACAACATTAATAATGTTATCCAGTGCAAACATGAAACGACAATTAAGATATAAAATTGTTTGAAAGATCTCTGAGTGTCTTAGTTCGATATTGTACATGTACAATCGATCATCTATAATGTTAAAAAGAAAGGAATGTAAACTTTTTATCCGAAATATTTATTGATTAGTTATGGAAATAATTTTGGTTGAAGAAAAGTACACAACTCTATGCCACAGAAGAGAAGAGTGATTGGAAATTCTCTTGTGGATTGACTGAGGAGCCTCTGTTGTAATCCTTTAGTATATTAGAGCTCCATTTCCCATCATATCGTTTTCCCTAGCGAAAACGTTTCATATATTCATTGCTTACACCATTTCAGCTATCGGGAAAAAGTCTAAACGTAAAGGAGGAAGTGGATTTCCAATAACGCAAACCAATTTTATATAAGTTCATGAGAAATCTTTTTATTTTATTTAAACAAGATTCCTATCTTTAGTTCTAGGAAAGGAAAATACCCTGAAAAATTTTGCCTCTGTTATTTTGAGAAATTTCTGCAATAATATGAAAATGTTAATCATTATCTTCACCAAGTTTGGCCTAAAAAGAACCGATTTGTGATATCTCCACAGCTCAGGTCAGTCAGGAGCAGGACACTCCCCCTGTTGCCTAGGCTAGTATCGGAGTTCTTGCCGTCGACATATCGAATGATGTGCAGTTGTTTCGTGGTTACTTGGAAGAGAAAGCCACATTTGCCACTAAAAAACTTGCAACTTTGCGAGGCGCAGGTTCAGGCTAAATGATCCATTGACGTAACAAATAAAAAGGAAAATAAATAAATTATAGTTTTTGGTCAACATTTTTCAAATGAAAGTTACAATAGCAAAGTATTTTAGTAAGTGTATTCTAAATTCTGAGATGTCATTGCAGTGGAATACGACAGTATCAGGTTAGCTAGTTGCAAACTGCGCCGACATTGAAACTCTCTCGTCACACAGATTGTAACAATCTTTACTGGATACGTATACAAAGAGAAAACAATTTTAGTTGAATTTGAAAAGTAAAAATTATTTAACATGTGTCAATCATACGTCTGGCAACACTGATTATCACTTTTTTTACGGGCAAGTCTTCTAATGAAATAGGAGTTGCATTAGTTACTCTTACTTCTTTCTCTTTACATTTATCAAAGTTAAAGTTTAACTTTGATAAATGTAAAGAGAAAGAAGTAAGAGTAACTAAAGTTTTGCTTTGACAAAATAATGTTGAACTTCATGACCTTCTTTTAATTTATTGTATATTGTTTACTGGTGATTTTCGTTTCTTTTTTATTTTAATAGAATAACAAACAAGCACAGAGTCCAAATGATGGTAAGTGGATGTTGTGGTCCACATCACATGTGATCTATGGCAGAGTGTGTGTATTGACATCCACATTTATCCGCAATAAAGAATCAAAATGCAAATGCGTTGTCACCCGTGAGGACTAAGATAGACCGCCTCCCTTCCAGTAAAAAACGTCTCCGGTTCTCTACACTCACTATACGAAACACAGCACCGTTAAGCTACTATTTTACGCTGGTATTCTGTGAGAGCGTGGTCTTTCCCTGGTCGAGCCGACATATTCGTGCTACATATATACTTTTAGTATAGCTACAGCTTGGCTCTATTACGTAAAAATATTAAAAAACTTCTGGTAAATCCAATGAGCACGCCTTAAGCGTTCATGTTATACGTCAATTTTTTAAAGTATTTTAGATACACACAAGTTTTCACTAATAACCTTACTACTATTAATCTAAATTCTATTTTTCCCATAATTTTATGTCAAACGTCAATAAAAAAGTTTGGTTAATACAAAAGTGTACGACTAATAATGCTCATTTGATCGTGAAAAAAAATGTAGAAAAAAATTGTCAGTCAACAGTGAATTTTTTTTTGAATTTTACTGTTATTATTATTATTATTGTGATTTAAAAAATATTATTGTTAATTGAAAAAACTTTTAACAGAAATCAACTTTAATATTACTTTAAGTTTTAGATATTTCTACTCAGACATAGTCGAAAAACTAGTATTTTTTACCTGACTCGTTAATAAAAAAAATCCACACCTTCAGGTCACTTCATAAAGTCCAAGACGTGTAAGTGTAGTTACGAGTATATACAAATACTACGTACTTTTAGCGACACAATATATTGTAATGAAAATCTGCGATTATAAAAATAATAATAATATCTTACCTTGGCTAAAGTATGTATCAAATATGGTTTTAGAAATTTTTTATATTTCTATAGCTATCGACATTTTTACTCACCAGCCGATCTAAACAAACAATACAGTTATCCACTCGGAGTGAGTCAAAGTGTATCCGTAAATACAGATACACTTTGACTCTATGACTATAATATTAATATATTTTACTAAATAGTAAAATATATTAATATCTACAAAATACCGAAAATTTCGGAATTTCTCAGCTGAACAAAATTAATTATAATTAAACATAACAAAATTAGATAGTTTTTTACATTCCTTTTTTGACTTGAACAAATAAAATTAATTATAATTAAACATAACAAAATTAGATAGTATTTTACATTCCTTTTTTGACTTGAACAAATGATATTTTTAAAAGTTATTGTGTTTACCCCTCCATGCGGACTTGATAAATCTACACCATAAGCCACCTAAAGCACTTTTTAGTGTACAAATAGCAATAAATCGGTTTAAAAAAATAAGTTCAACAACCATTTATCTTCTTTTCTTTTAGTATCATTTACGAGTATATGTCCAATATGGTTGTTAGATACGATTTCATGCGGCAAAACGTTGGATTTTTGATTTTTAGGCGCTAGTAGAACATACCTACGTGCTTTGCGCCTAAAGTGATAATATTTTCAGTCTTTAATAATTGCAGTTCTTTTTTATCAAGAGCATGTTCGTTTTGTACATTCGTTTTTTAACTATGAAATCGGGTCTGTCACAAAATCTTATATATCTCTGAAAACATCGAAGAATAGCCGAATAAATGACAAACTGTTTAAATCTCATCACAAGTTAAAAAATACGTATTTCCCACGATTAAGCATAGGGCAACAAGGTTACTCTCATTGCTGAGAAAGTTTTGGGGCAGATTTTTTCTATAGTAGGGTAACAAACGAGCACACAATTCACCTGATGGTAAGTGTATGCGGTGGCTCATAGACATCTAAATTTATCTTCAATTAAGAATAAAAATGCAGATGCGTTGCCGCTCCTGAGAACTAAGATGGAATGTCTCGTATCCATTAAAAATATCTCCGGTTCTCTACACTCACCATACGAAACACAGTAGCATTAAGCTGGTATTCTGTGAGAGCATGGTCTTTCCCCAGCCGAGCCAACTCATTCGTATTACAATCACAGCTGCAGTATGGCTCCACCACGTAAAAAGATTAGATTTTAGATAAGAGTCCGCCGCTCCCGTTCTACAGCCTTATTTTGTATTCGTAGTTTTCACATGTCCATGGATTAATTTTGAGAGTTTATCGGACATCCAGGATTTCGCGCGATGTTTAAATTCACTACCGAGTACGAAATTGTGAGTTTATTTATTTTTCTTGGTTCTGACAGGAATCAAAACGATTTGATCACTTGCTATGACAACAAGACGAACCGGCTCCGGATCCGGCATTGACAATGCTTAAATTAAATTAATTTAATAAAAGTTGTTAAAATATTTATTTATTTAAACTCTGTTTACGATAACTATTAGTGTGTAAGTGATTATGTGACTAAGAATCGTGCTTTGTGTCATTCCCCGAGGGGAGCCTATGTTTAATTCAGATGTGCTGTAATGATGATGATGACGATGATGATTAATGGGAGCTATAAGCTAAGTAAAATCAGTAGTCATTACAGGCTATTAAAATTCCTCTACTGAACATAGACCATCCCCTGATAGCCCCCTTTATGAAGTATTTTCTATTCGCCATAGTTGGTACGCTGGGCAAGTAAGTTGGTAATATCAGTTTTTTATAATTTTAAGCTGTTATTAGAAAGATCCTGCCGGTCAGCAGGACCGTTTTAGAATGATATAGAATAGTGAATTCTTTTACGCCGCAAATACACGGGAAAATAAGCTCGGTAATATTTAAACCATTAGACCTGCATTAGCTCACAGCTGAATATATTTCTCATAGCCCAAGCATAGAGCATAGAGAATTTTTTTACGCGGCCTTTAGTTACGCGGATGACATGGTGCTGCTGGGCCCCACTACGAGTGCAATCAGAGAAATGTTGAACGTATGTGAGAGCTGTGCTAAGTCGCATGGTCTGGCATACAATGCCAGAAAAACCGAATTTACGGTCTTTAAGGCCGCCGGTAAGTGCCCGAACCTCCAATTTGCCTCGGTGGAGTGGAGCTGAATAGAGTTTTCCAATTTAAGTACCTCGGCCACATACTTACCGACGACCTTAGAGACGATTTAGACATAGAACGGGCGCGTAGGGCTTTGGCGGTCCTTGGTAACATGCTGGTCCGTAGATTCGCACGTTGTATGGATGAAGTCAAGATTATGCTTTTTAAAGCATTTTGTCAAAACATGTACACGAGCGGTCTGTGGATCAGCTGCACCAAAGGATCGTTAAACACCCTTCGCGTTCAGTATAATAATATCTTCAGGATGATGTTGAAACTTCCTCGTTTCTGTAGTGCATCTGAAATATTTGCGCAGGCAAGAACGAATGGTTTTCAGGCACTTAAGCGCAAGAAAGTGGCGTCACTAATAAACCACGTACGGGGAAGTGACAACAGCATCCTGAGGATGGTAGCAGATGATCCACATGCACCTATATTAAGGAGCTATGTGCGGACAATGTCCGGATTCGTAAATTATTTTAATTAAATTATTGTTATAATATAGTACTACTAACCCCCTACTATTAGAATTAATTACTAACCCTTATGGATATATGTTGTCTGAAAATAAAAAAGATTTGATTTTATTTGATTTTTTCAATAGTTGCCACGATTGACAGGAAGATTGGCAATCGTAGTTTTTATTTGAAGTTTCAAAAAATGCTTTTGCCTATTTCCTGGGTATGACAGATGATGTCACTATCAATAGAGGGATAGGAACAGAATCAGACGTGAGGATTAGATATAGTAAAAGTCAATAGAAAATTAAAAGAAATGCAAATTGTAAGAGAAGGTTACAGTGACTTACGTGACGATGTAGTTACTCTAACCTAGAAGAAAGGGGAAGTGATGGAAGTCAGTTGTAACTAAGAAAACTCTATATAGAGTTTTTATGTGATGGAGCCATGCTGCAGGTATATTATAGTTGTAGTATGAATGGATTGGTCCAACCGGGAAAGGACTTCGCTCTCACAGGATACAAACATAAAATAGTAGCTTAATGTCGCTGTGTTTCATATGGTGAGTGAATTGGTTGGAAGATCCTCTTTACACGAAAAGGTGCACTTCATCTCAGAATAACACTTACATCTGCCTTTTGACTGTTTAACGAGGATAGATGTGATATGTATATGAGTCGCAGCATTCACTAACCGTCTGGTGAAAAGTGTGCTCGCTTGTTACTCTAATATAGAATGGTAATGCATTGAACAATCCTGACTTTACTATTAGCGGAAATCATATAAGAATTTTCTTCAAGTTAAATGTAGCTAGTAACCTAAAGTATATAGTTTATAGGAATCAAATGAGTTGTTATGACCAATAATCCACGACAGCGCCTGGAATATCCGTGGTTTAGCGCAGCCGAGCATCGTCATTGTTTTGTACGAGTAGTTAGCACCTCCCCGAATAAACACCACCTAGATAACATTATGGGGTAGTCGATTCTCTTACACCGCTACTACGTAGCGTGGGCGCCATAAACGGTAAGACAATTAATAATCGTACTACTTAAAGAGGACTATGACCAACAATGGACTTTCTGTGTAACAAGAAAATATTAATAAGATGACAATGGTAATATATTATCATTATTGATAGAAGTAGGTGACAAATAAAGACGTAGCTTATGTGCTTGTGGTGAGGTATTACTGTGGTCCATAGATAATACTTAGTCTGGTCGTAAGTTCGGTCAAAACCTTGTTACCCATTTAAAATTTTTGAGTACTGGCTAGATGAACTTCACCAATTTTAAAGGTATAAAGTTTGCGCTTGCCGAAAATAAAAAAGACATTAATTTGCATTCATTTTCAAATATGCAGTAGTCGAAGAAAGAAGATAGAGTAGCGGTCATTGCTTTGCGTTGTTGTTATTGGTTACGCGTCAAAAGAAATTTTCAATATTCCACAAAAATTGAAAATAACCCTACGATTTGTTTATCGCACTATCAAACAATTCACAAATGATTAAAGCTTCGAAGATCTTAAGAGGACTGGCTGACCTCGTACAGTTAGGACACCCACGATCATCAAAGCAGTGAAGGCGCGAATCCAATGAAATCCTGTTCGTAAACAAAAAATCTTAGCTCTTCAGATGGGCCTAACTAAATGGAACTATGGTCAAAAGAGTGATCAATGAAGACCTAGGAATACGAGCGCTACGCAAGAACACCGGACATTTTTTGAAAGAGCGTTTGAAAAAAAAATAGGCTGGATAGAGCCCGGGCTCTGTTAGGACGATACGTGGGAAAAAATACCATTATATTTTGTTTTTGGATGAAAAAAAATTAACACATTATCCTTCGTCACTCATAGTTTGACTTGAAGTCTCATATTCAGGCTTAACTGAGGCGTTTTTCAATGAGAAAGGTGTAAAACCCAGTACCGAGATGTACCAAAATACCGTCCTATCATAGTGGAACTTCTTTCTCATACAATGTTCAAAAGCAGACATTGGATATTTCAACAGGACTCTGCACCAGCTCATAGGGCACAAAGAATTGACTTTATCTGACATGAAGACTGGCCCTCTTTTAGTCCAGATTTAAGCCCACTGGGTTATAAGATATGGTAACATTTGGAGGAGAAAGGCTGCGCTAAACGTCATCAGAATTTGGAATCCCTCCGAGCATCTTTAGCTAAAGAAGCGGCAGAAATAGATGCGAGTGTGGTGTGCGCTGCAATTGATGATTGGTCGCGTCGATTAAGATTAATAAGTTTATTTATTATTAATTGATAAGTTTATTTTAAAACATTATTCCTAAAATATAGTATAGACCGATTCTAATATCACACAGACATTTCATTTCTGATTTAAGTTTGAAGTTGTTAAATAGGACTTGATCATGGACTCGCCTTGAATAGTGTTTATTTATGTCAATGATGCGGCACTCAACATCCACAACCTATGTAATTAAATCATGGCATTGAGCTATTGAGACTCAATAGTTCAATGGTTAAGGGGTGACTACAATCTGAAATATTGTAGAATCTTTAACCGGGACGACAATAGTCTCAAGGGACCACCTGTAAGACTATTGTGGCACATAAGCTTTACGGTTATTTCTGGGGGAGAGGGCAATATTAGATGACTATAATACTACTATACTTTATTTAAAAAAAACTTGATTATTAGGTTTTAGGATTTTTAAAAACTCAATCTTGTTTGCTATTACCAGCTGAAAATCTATTGTAGACCATCCTTTTCTTGTACTAAACCCCAGTCTAGTTGGTAGACTGGGGTTTAGAACAAGAAAAGTAGTAAGTGTAATTTTCTTTATTGTTATTCAATTTTTGATACGAAAATGTGGTTGCAGTAGGCTCGAGACATCTTTTTTGTACTAAAGTGATTTGAAGATAAACTTAAACCCACGATCATGAGCGAGGATAAAATAGTCCCTTTCAAATGTCAAAGAAGGACAATTTTTTGTCTTTCCTTTGGTACGGAATAATTGGTTTCCTTTCCCGTGCTACGGACAGGGGGATATATGTCTACTCGTTATGTCGAACGGGGATATACTACTCCTTTCCCCTGTTGCCGTATTCAGGCATAGGGATAAGATAATTTTATCTCTTGTCAGTGGATATGATCGGGTGATATAATTTTCGTCTCCTGCCCATGCTCGCAGGGTGGATAAAACTGAGCGAGGGATAAAAATTTTATACTCTCCCTATGGATATATTGTCTTCTGCCCATGCTAGCCCGGCAGATGCGTTGTCTCTCCTGAGGATTAAAATGGAATTCCTGGTTGCCTACTGGAAAAAATTACTTTTACTAAAAGAGTCACCGGATTTCTACACTCACTATACGAAACACAGCAGCCTTAAGCTGCTCTTTTGCGCTGGTATTCTGTGAGAGAGTGGTCCTACCCCGGTCAAGCCGACCCATTTGTGCTACAATTATTATAACTGCAGCGTGGGCCTATTACGTAAAAATAATTTTAGGGTACAAACTGACACTGGCTATATTTCAGGATTTTAGGTATACATGATGTTTCATTGCCAGCCAGTATATCCATATATTCATTTTTGAACATAGACTATACCAAGGCATTGATTCATATGGGGATATTTGCTATAGTTGTCACGCTCGGAGAGTTCGTAACCATTTTTTTTATTTGTTATCAGGAATATGCTGCTGCCCATTTTCTTTTTTTAATGTCACCTCTTGCGACGTCATCGTCATCATTCATAGCCCTTCACAAGCCACTGCTGAACATAGGCCTTCCTCGAATAATAAAACAAAGCATGGTCCTGAGCCACCTACATCCATCGACTTCCTGCATGTCTTACCAACTCGTCACTCCAACTCGTGAGTGGCCGGCCTTCAATTTGCTCATTGGTACAAGACTTGCCACTTGAAATCTTTTCCTCTTCAACTTACTGATCCGTTGGGCTTTGTCGGTTTTATGTTTTATCAAAATTATTTCTATCGAATCGAATCGGTTTTTTGGTGATTTAGTTGTTTAACAGCTAAAACTTACGCGTTTATAGAAAATAATTCATTTAGCAGTTGAAAATGTCAGTGCTGGCACTATATGAAAAAAAAATTGGTATGAAAAGGGAACACTGGAATGATACGGGATATAAATATCTTATTTAAAATAAGATATTTTATTATATTACAGATATGTCTTCCAGGAACCTACTTCCTAATAATAATACGAAACTTAGCGGTCAATAAATTCTAATCTTCAACGGGAAACATACAGAATGCGAGTACATTTCTCGGAATTTTATATTTTCTACGCGAATAAACTTTTGTCGCTATTCATGTACAGTGATAAAGTTGTATTTTTATAAAGATTCCTTTTCAAACTTTACGCTATATTTCATTACCACCATTATAGCAAATATTTAAGTGTATTATTATATAAAACTTCGTCGATCTGTCCGTACCACATATTAACATTTTATATTATGTACATCATTTATTCTGTTACATAACTGGTTAGTCTGAAAAGTTTCCGACCTCAACGTCAAGATGGCTGCACTTGGCAATTAAAATTAATGAATGCATTTGTGCATCTTTTGACAGTTACGCACCAAAATTTTAGCAGTTGGACGCGTAGTTGTTATTTGACAATCGTTTGAGTATGTCGATGTGAGTGTATTTGTGAAAATGGAAAAAAATTAATACCGAGCTGTCACTAAATTTTTGTTATTGAAAGACAATACGTCTACCCAAATAAAGGTTAGTTGGACTCTGTATGGGAACTTTGCACCATCACTTGCCACAATGAAATTTTGGGCAGCTGAATTAAAACGTGGCCGTGAAAGCTTAGAAGGCGGTGAACGTTCGGGACATCCTAAAACTGCAATTACTGACGATAACATCACTTAAGTTCACCAAATAATGTTAGACGACCACCGAATTAAAGTGAGATAGATTGCAGAGGCTATAAAAATGTATTTGTCACATATTGAGTCAAGATTCAGGCATGAGAAAGTCATGAGCGCGTTGGGTGCCGCGTTGCACACGTTAGACCATAAAGTGTTCGAACGAAAATTTCCAACGCTCTGTTGGCGCAGTTTAGGCGCAATAAATCCGAGTTTTGACGCAAATTAATTACTGTATTCTTATACAGTAATTAATTTGCGGCTTTAGTCAAAAAAAGGAGACAGCGAAGGGGATCCGGATCCAAAAAAAAAGCAACAACTGCTTTTTCGACTGGTAAAGTGATAACGATATTGACGAGATATTATTTGGGATAGTGATGGAGTTATCTAAATCGATTATCTTCAAAAAGGGAAAACCATTACAAGGGCATACTACACATAATTAATTGTCAAACTGAAGACAGAAATTTCGGAAAAAGCGGCCACATTTACAGAAAAATATAATCCTGTTTCACTATGAAAACGCGCCGTCTCAGAATTCAGCGGTTGCCGTGTCGAAAATACACGAATTACGGTTTGAACTACTTGACCATCCGCCTTACTCACCTGATCTAGCCCCAAACGACTTCGTTGTGTTCCCTCATCTAAAATTCGGAGGACGGAGATTTTCGTCAAATGAGGAGGCAATCACCTTCGTGAACAATTATTTTGCATAGAAAAACGCCGAGTACTATTTGGACGGGTTAGAGAGATGGGACCATCACTGGAAAAAAAGTGTAGAGTTACAAGGAGTCTACTTGTTATTAGGATGTACTCAGGATGACTCCTAGGATGTAGAAAAAATATTTTAAGAAAAAATGTCTTGTACGTTTGTTAGGCCGGAAACTTTAGAGGCTACCCACGTATAGATATGCGCCAGCCATTTTTAAAATAGCATATAAAATAATAAATAATTTATGTGGTGCTGGTAACACAAAAGAGTTTATCATTTGCATGTTATGAAAATTGAAGCGGGTACTGAATGAATTGACCATGAATTACCACGATTTTATAAACAAATCAGATTAAAATATTAACAACAGGGAAAGGTTTATAATAAAACTATATACTAATGTAGTACTCAATATATGAATGTTGATGGGGGTATTCATTGTGTATAATTGGCTGTGTCAGTTCCTTTGAGATAAGACCGGTTATTTCTCAGTAGCGACGAGGATTTGTAGTGATATACTGAGCTTTATGGTTTTATGATTACCAAAAGCAACTGGCTAGCATTAAAATTGTAGAAAATTTTAGTTTGGAGTCTAAAAACAAATACGTGAATTTATCTTTCCACCTCCTAAGCCTTATATATCTGTGATTCAAGGATTACGTAAACCACACCCAAACACTGGCACATGTCAGCCGGGTGATCTTTATCGTAGTATGTCGTCCGTCCGAATACAATAAATCTCCTTTTGGTTAATATTGGAAAAGTTGTTTTGATTTAAATACAATTGGAATCGAAAGTTTATCTTCTAAAGACAAAATTTGTAATAAATTCAATATATACGAATGTAACATAAATATGTACGAATCCAACCATTATACATGAGTGATGCACAAAAGTACATACAGGAGGACTTTGAAAGTATAATTAAATGGGCTCATGATAATGGTATAATTATCTTATCTAAAATAAAGGCTATGTACATAATCTCACCCTACAATAACGTCGTTAAGCAGGATAAATTAAACATAAATATAATTGGTCATAAATACGAATGTCTACACCACAATAAATACCGATACTTAAGCCTTACAGTAGATAGTAAGCTAAACTGGTAACTGCACGTTGATGGTGTATATAACCAAATACTGTAGAAAACCTACGGTATAATACGTGCAGCTCCGCTCAAAACTTGGTAATCATGCACACTAGCGCCTCTGGTGGCATGAGTTGTTGAATTTAGTTTACACTTTACAGCCTTGTAAATAGTCGCGTGGTTAACATTGTTTGTATTATTTTACTAATTACATAAGTAATTAATAATATACGTCTGCAATACCTAGTTTTTCACGTAGTTCAATTCATGCTGTATATGGTTGCAATGTTGTACTTATTAATAAATTTCCTTTTAGATTGAAGCAATGGATTGTGGCTTGTAAAAGAACTGACCTGGATAATTTGATGAAAATTAAAGATGCTGATCAAATATTTTATTTGTTCAAATCATTTTGATGTAGAATGTTTTCGAAATAAAGATTTATACAGTCAGGGATAAGTTGTCAATATTTAGATAGTATAATATTTATGCAATGGATGTGTTCTTTCCATACTAATATGTACAGGCGTATCAATAAAAAGTATAATTTTTTAGGTTAATGCCAGGTTCACCAACCATGAAGTTGTATAATAAGAAAAATACAATGAAGAGAAGATGTCTACGTGAAATAAATTTAGACTGTTCAATATGGGATAACTTTCTGTCTTACATACCTAAATTTTAACATTTCCATTATTATGTTTGTAAGGATTTAGTAAGAAACTACATAGTATGTGTGCCTTTTTTGTTGCAGTTCTATACAGATCAAATTGAACTCGGTAGATCCGATAGTGGAAACTCAAGAGCAACATGAAAACATAATACCTAATGTTGCAAATTTGCAGACAGAAATGCTAAATTTACATCTTGTTATAGAAAATTATAAGAAAAGACTGAATAATACCTCTAACATCGCAATATATTTATGAAAATATACATACCTTACGTATGCACATTAAAATATAAATAGATTTCGCAAGAATAAAGATATTTATACTTTAACAACTAGGAACAAACAAAAGCTTGTAATATCAGTTACTAGACTCCACAGAATTAGTAATTCATTTATGGGGTAATGTATACGCTTTTACAACAAATCGCAGGAAATGAACAAAATTTGTCAATAAACAAGTTTAAATTTATTATTAAAGAAAAATTGTAAAAAGGGTTATTATCAAAGAATACATAAATGAAAATAACCCCTGGGATTGAGGTGATTGCTACCATGCTGGTTCTATAAAAAATCATTTAAAATTATTATAAAGTGAAATATGTATTAAAAAAAGTTCCGTTTGGTTTTTTGCTGGTTCTTCCGAGAACTGAGGTATTTTACGAACCAGTGGTAAATAGAAAATGACTTTCAATAAGTATTATTAAATAAAAATCGTTCATTTCATTTCATTTGTATTCAAGAATGGAAGACTCTTTTTACTGGTAAAAAGGGATTTAATTAGCGCCGACAACACATCTGCATTTACATTGTTAACTGACAATATATATGTAGATGTCTATGGGCCACAGTTCCACCTACTAAACATGATATTAAGTTTAGGAGTTGTATACTTTGCCCATCGAGGGCAAATCCATGATACAGGTAGTATCACATCAGAGGGTAGTTCTATGGGCAAAGCGGACATTGCTTCAACACTTTATTTTATTTTATTAGAATAAGGATGAAAAATGAGCACATAGCCCATTTATTGGTAAGTGAACACCTATTCTGTGTTGTGTCTGGGGGCTAAGATAAAAAGCCTAACTTCCAGTAAATAAGGGTCTGATATTTCTAAGATTTTCTTTAATAAGTTGATTGAAATGCATAAAAATGTTAAAACTAATACTACTAATATTTCCGTTGACTACACCAAGTTAATGATTGTGTTAATGACGAGTGGTTCATATCATAAGTTTGTCTTTAGTACAAAAACATTTCATATTTTGAAACCTGTAAAATTGAAATAAATGGAAGCAATATTTTTTTCAGTTTCCTGTATTTAAGGAAACTAAATAACAAGTCAAGAAAATTACTTAGACGTCACCCGGCGTCGTGAAAAAAGCGTAATTATGATATTTTAATGACAATAGCATTTACGGTAGCATCCATGCAATTTTATTGAAGTAAAATGGGTAAATTATGTGTTTCAATAAAACATCTAAAGAAAGGAGAATTTGAAAGAAATATTAAAGTACATTACAAAAGATTAGTTGTAGTATATAACAGACTCATCGGTAACAGAAGCATGTTCTATGATGCGCTCAAAAAAAAAATGATGCGCACTAAACAGGCCCTGAAAGTGCATAGCAAATCCAAGCAGACCAGCGCAGCACTTTGATCACAAGTATGCGCGCATGTGGGAGGACACACGACCTCCCCGACGATATGAAAGGGTAGCAGATGATCCGTATAAGCATAGGTCATTGACGGTTTTTTACTTAATGTAATTTAACTGTTAATCATTATTGGTCAACAGGTTTAAAAAGCTGTTAAATAAATAACAGGTTTTGAAACTTCAATTGTGAATGTTAATCGTCAATTTAATATTTCAACGTTTTCGATCAATAACAATTTTGTTGCAGATTAAGTTGAAGATTATTGATTTGATAAGAATAAATTCATACCTAAAATTACTTTTATGTTTATTGAACTGGAATGACCATTTCTTCGTACTTTTCCAGGCTTAGAACTGGCTGGGTATATATATTATTTATCATTTTTTTGTTTTTTTTTTCCTTTGTTCTATTTACAAATACAAATCAAATCTCATAATTTGCAAAACGGCCTCCGTCTAAGTTTACATTTCAAAATAGCAGTTTCTCTATTTTGCTGGTAGTTAGTCTTGATCTTTTTAGATTTAAAATTAGCCTCGATTCGGAGAACGTTCTTTCGCATGACATTGATGTTACTGGTCGAAATACATTTTTTTATGTAAATTTTGGCTAAGTTTGGCTAAAACATTGTGAGTTCTCCATCATTCCAAAGAATTTTTCCAGTCACCAGTATTTGTTCTTGGTAATATGTCGTCGGCCAAATAGATGTCCACTTCTTTTATGGCTTTTAATAGCGGAGTACCTGTAGTGGGAGGTACCCATATTATTTGATCAAAAATATTCCGTTGACTGAATTCATTCTAGTTCTTGTCAATTCATTTTGATTTGAAGTTTGGGGCAGTGTTGCAGCATCAATTTTGGATATTTCGGGGGCGACGAGCGTTCGTACTTTATCTTTTGTTTTGACAGCTACAGCGTGGTCTGCAAATCCCTGCATCTTAAATCAAGGGTCCAAGAAAGTACAGAAACTAAATGTGCCACTTTGCTCTAAACCTTTGAATCTATCTGATAAACCTGGTTTCAATAATGAAACTATTTCGTGGACATTTAAAAAAAAGAATATTAACAATGCTCAACAACACTCGTGGTAAGCTTAAATTGCTTGTGTTACGAGTGGTTCACGCCAGTAGTCAAATAGCGGATTCGAACCCACGACCTTATTGAGTTCGTGGTCCGCGCCCTGCCATTAGTCTACTGTCGCTTAAATTAACTAATTAATTAATTATTAATTGTCGCTTAAACATTTGATGTTAGATTTCCTTTCTCTCATATTTTCAGATTTCATATTTCAGAAAAAAATGCGTTGAGTGCGTTGACGTAAATTGAAAGCTAATATTTTCAACCTATTTTTTCATTTATGAATAACAGTTAACACATTGATCAATGAAAAGCTGTTGAAAAAACAGTTTATTGGTTCAACGCCCACTTCTAGTCCGTCACACTCCTCTGAAGCGTACAGCAAGATGTGGTGTCTTCATAGCAAGAATGAATGGACTTTTTTCTCTATATATGTTAATAGGCTCTACAAGCTTAGAGCTCAACGAAACTATTTTAACAAAAAAAATAGTCTACAGATGAAAACGTCATGTCGTTTAAAAAATACATAATCATGTTCACTGGCTGGGGAATAATGAAACACTAGAAAATAAAATCGGCATTCTAAGTTCTAAGTAACATATAAAATATATAAATCAAGTATAATTATTCTAGTTTATTGTAGAAGCCAATATAACTAATAATAAATGAAACTAAGAAAATATTAACTTTGGAGGATTTATTCCTTGAATACTTGTCGATGCTGATTGTTTTGTCCTAAACTATCACCGTTGGGTACGCATCGAAGTATAAAAATACCGAGAAATGTCTTGTTCCCTCGTAACAAAAATATTATGAGGAACATAGTCAATAGTGTTTACTATCGGAAAATTGTAAATCATCTTTCAAACATGACAAGTTTTATAGATTCAACAGAATATTTTTCACATTGTAGCCTTTTATTTTAGTTACGACGGGTGATCTAGAAGTTAATAATTATTAGGCAGATTGACGATTATAGTATGATGGATTATTATTTATTACCCCTATATATCCTCCTATCAACAGCGTTTTTATTCCAATTTCAACTAGAAAATTCCTGCTATTTTAATTTTGGTGCAATATTTGTAAACATCTGCTTAAATGCAATGGGCAATTGTTTGCACATTTGTTAAACTTTTAATTCAAAAACCATTTTTATAATTGTATTAACACAGACGATTGAAATAGATCTTAACTTCCTCAGCGCTGTCTGGTGTCGTAATAAGTTATGTAATAATTAATGATATTTATTCCAGTTTATGACAACCCTGATTTATAATACGTGGCCGAAATTAGAAAAGTTTGAAAAATCCAAAAGTGCACGCCTCATAATCTCAATTGATTATATAAAAAGAAAAAAATATCTCTTTTTCCATATTTGGGACGAAAGAAGAGATCCATGAAAATATTTTTTGTAGAAAAGTACTGGTTATTTTTTTACATTTTTATTAATTACAATTAAATGAGACCAAATTACTCAGTGATTTTTAAAAGGAACCTGTGCGTTGAGATTCTAAACCCAATAAAAAAAGAGAGAAAAAAGAATTAGTAATTGTGCACCATCCACACATACAGACATCTGGACACCCACGAATTTTTTTTTCAATCTGTTTAATGATTTCTTAAATTTACACGAACAATACACATTGAATAAAACTACTATTTACGGATTTTATCGCGTTTAATTACTTTAATTTATTTTTATTATTATCCCGACGTTTCGGGTGCTTTACAGTACCCATGGTCACGGGGGGGGGGGACTGAGATGTTACAAAAATTAATATTAAAAAAAAAACTGAAGGTAGCCGGACTAACTATGACATTGAGACGTCAAACATCTCAGTCCCCCCCCCCCCCCCCCCGTGACCATGGGTACTGTAAAGCACCCGAAACGTCGGGATAATAATAAAAATAAATTAAAGTAATTAAATGCGATAAAATCCGTAAATAGTAGTTTTATTCAATCTGTTTGTTTTACACTAAATACAGAAAATTACTTTTAAAAATAATAGAAACATGAAAACAAGTGACTTTTCTCGATGTTTGTGTATTTTTATTATTCCAAAAGTGAAATATTAAAAAAAGACATTTTAGCTCAGAAAATTAATGGATTTCCATTAGATGAGATTGAGCACAACCTCAACGCTTCGTATCGTGCAATACTTCTTATTATGTACAACGCGCGACACAAAAGTCTAGCGGTGATTGGTATTGCGCATAATTGGCCGTATTATGCATTATTGCGTATGATTAGCTGTGCGTATCGCTCGCACCCACTGATTCGCTCTCCAGTCGTATTCCATCGTTGGTACTGATACGACATTCGCAGCTTCCCTGTCCACGTCATTACACACATTCTTACCTTGAGCTCCGTAGACTCCGGACGTGTTGGTTGAGGTCACTCCCGTCACTCCAGTCTACTAGCTCCTGTGCGTGATTTATTTAAAAAAAAATTGGATACCTTATACCCGGCTTGCTGCTTGATACAAGCCCGCAGCGAATGGGTCCCCTGCTGAACTTAGGGAAAAGCCGCCGCCACCCATCGTCATTCAGGACAAGACTAAGTGGAATAATTTGACCAATTGGTTGAACACAAAAAAAATATACTGCTCAAAGGTGCAAAACGCCGGTCAGGGCATTTGAATGTTCGTAAACTCGACCAAGGAATTCCGCAGCGTGACTAGTCACCTGCAGGTCCAAGAAATTTCTTTTCTCACCTACGCCCTACCAGAGAAGCGTAATCTTCGCGTGGTCATTCGAAGACTCCCTAAGGACTCGACAGCATACACATCCTAGACGACCTTAAGGCCAAAAACCTCCCGGTCCATATAGTGCAAAGAATGCACCACCAGACCGACAAGAATCACTTTCTTGACCTCTGCTTTGTCATACTGGATCTGTCTCCGAAAGGCAAGGAGATTTTCAATGTGCGGCGTATATGCAATCTTACCGGGATTGCTATAGAAGCCCCCGCAACAGAAATTGTTATGCCAAGATTAGGTGCGTCAAGTACCTAGGTGACCACGGCACTACTGACTGCATCCGCACGACCGAGACGGCAGAACTTCCGAGCTGCGTTAATTACCACGAAGAGGCCAGCCAGCGAACTATCGTGGATGTTCCAAAGCGCCGAGATGCCCAGCGTGTCGCGTTGTCGACTGCTTGGCCTCAAACCCGCACCATCTTTCGGTGCCCCCCATGCGCCCCAAATTACCGCCAAGCCCGCCCCCGTCGTTGGGGTCTCTGCGCAACCGCGACTTCCGGAGGCGTTGACCTCCGTGGTCAACGCCTCCGGCACTTGTCGCCTCACGACCAAAGCTGCCTCTTCAGGCCCCAAAACCCAAGCCTGTTCCGCAAGGCGCATCTTCTTTCTTCGCTCATTTCTCTCTAGTTTGCGGCTTTATCAGCATCACAAACGTCGCTGAATTATCCTCCTTAGCCCGCAAGCTCCGCGGAGCTACTACCCCTCAGGACAAGCTCAACGCCACGATTGAGCACATGGGACTAATCGACGCAATCTGGTCTTTCCAGTGCGCCTAAACAACCTAATTAAAACCCATAATGACTGTACAACCGTTAGGTAGACTTAAACAACGCTCTCTGCCTGTCGCGTTTTCAACCAAAAGACTAGATCGCATTCTTCCTCCGAAACCACAACGTAAACATTGTACTAGTGCAAGAAGACCTTCTTGAAGCCTAGCCAAATAGCAGGATTGCAAATTACAGCTTAGCCGTCCGCCCCTCATCATCTAATTAAGCCCCATTAAATCCCACTAAAAAGAAAAAAAATACAAGTTTATTCAATAATAACTACATGATTATGTCTGTAGTCATATTCATGCAAATTACAAAGCCTAAAAGATGAGATAATGTAAAATGAGCCAGATATTATCGGGAACATATCTTGTCAAATAATTAGGAAAATTGGCGCTTTCCGTTGCGTAAGGTGTTTATATTTAAAATTTAACACAAATAGATTTTTAACTACGTGGTAATCTTTGAAATAGGCTTTAATTATAAATATAAATAGTTTTTGGTTGCGTGGTTGTCTTAAAACAAACAGTTTTAGCGAATCATTTTCCTACATTGATATACTACGTTATACTCTGTTAAGAGGCCGCTTTGAAGGTGTTTAAAAAAGCTTTTACACCCAAATTATAAAAAGATCTCTTTTTTAATTTTCCCAATTAAATATCTATTACTGTCTGTTAATCTCGCTAAAACTCAAAAACGGTTTTGATGATTATTTGTGTGTGTGTGTTTGAATGGGTCCCTTGATGATTTAGACATGGCTAGTAACAGACCCGAGGCATAGTAAAAACAGAATAGTACGATAACTCCCACCCTGCGCGACACTCAAACACCTACTGTTGAAGGGTTATCACTGTCTTTTTGTTTAACAGCTAAGTCTCATTTAGCTTTATAAGTACTTATAATATTTACAAGCATAATACATACGAGTATCTATGCATCGTACTTGTTAAACGTTTCCTTAGTTTCCTCTCAAAGAATTTTTTCAAAAAAATTTCAAGCTTTATATTACAACAAATGCCAAATAAATAAAATACGGTAAATTAACACTAAGCATATGGTGTCAGCCCAGATTTAATGCTTAAAATTTATTTGATCTGATTTAATGTTCTTATGAGGTATGTATCTATGTATAGATATAGGTAGTAATATAACTTATTAATAAAAAGCTAATTTACTCAAACAAACGCATATAATAATTTAATTCACAAAAATGGAAAGTAAATGAAAAAAAGACTGCTAGCAAAATTTTATTAAAAGTCAACAAAGTCTCAAACAAAGGTGATTGCAGAGCGCGACGGTGGGTGTCCCCGACTCGGCCTGATCTTGCTGACTTAGCAAGTGTGGTTCTGTACGTGCTGTGGCTCGTACGTACGAGTCCGTCCGTGTCATACATATTAGCGGCGTTCGGTACATTTCTTAGAAGAAAGCCTACTGTTCTGTTTTTACTATGCCCAAAGTTTTATGTAAAATGGAAAATAAACTTAAAAGCGACAGCGTCCCGCTATGTGGTAGGGAACACGCTGAGCGCACATTTCGTTTAATCTGGAATATTAAACGAAATACATTAAGTTTCTCCGTAAGTTTACGTAAAATGCCTACGGAAGTAATCTAAGGCTTATAACCTCCTAAGAAGAGGGAGATAACGAGCGCTGTGACGTCGGTTTTTGACCCATTCAGTCTCGCGTCATCCATAACGGTGCAAGGAAAGTAGCCGCTTCAGCAAGCATGGCGATTAGGCATCTCACGGGATGATCAAATTCCACATTTTAGATCAGATTTAAACGTGTTATGGTGTACAGGGTTAGCTGAGATTAAAAAGTTAGGTCACATAAAAGTGTTGGAAGACCCATTGCTGGAGACAAGTGGAGTTGCATACATTGACGAATGCTAGTGAGAAAGCATACACCGCCGCGGTGTATTATACGAGAACAAAGAGACGCAGGTTATATTACTCTTCGCTAAAGCATGGGTAGCGCCTTAAAAAATCAATTTCCATTCCAAGGCTTGAATTACAAGCAGCTCTACTGGCTTCACGATTATCTGCAGCAGTAGATAAGGGTGGTGGATTAACATTATCCGACCGATTTTTCGGGACGTATTCACGTACAGTGTTGGCGTGAATCAAATCAAATCCTTGCACTTTCAAACCATTTGTTGCCGGAGATCTCCTTTTTACTTCCACGGTCAAACCGGTGATCCCACGCGCAACATACAATTTTCGAAAACCTTAACATTTACGCTTTTGTCATCGTCCTTAAGTACCCCATCCATCCGCTCCCGAGCAGATATTGTCTGCAGTATAAAGACTATGCAAGCTTTGCAAGGTTAATCGCAGCACCAGAATAATGCTTCCTGTTCCTTCAAGTTACTCTAGCCACTTCAGTCAAATATATTGAAATGGTTAACTTTGCACAACTGTGTGGGTAAAAGATAATCCTATAAGTAGAAATGGTTTCACAGCAATTTATCCAGCGGTAATGTTGATGCTTAATATGAAACACCAATGTGTAGTTTGCCCTATTGACAAGGTCAACGATTTTTATTATGCATTTATTGAAAAAAAAAAATAATTTCAGGAAAAATTGTGATTTTATGTTTTTCTGTCTTAAAAAATGGCTAAGAGAATGAAAATCAAAATTTGCTTTCGCGCGCTTTGTTATGTCAAAATTCAGCCAACCACACAAAACGCGGTGACGTCATTACTCGTCATTACTCGTGTCCCGCCAGGCATTATGCACTCCTGGAAGGATTACGCACTCCTGGCGCGCGCGGCATGAATGACCGCAGCTACCAGTGCGTACCGTGGAACCGCAGAACGCGTTCCAAATGTTTAAAAGTATATCAACTAAGCGCGCCTGGCGCGCGCGGTAGTTGTTCCTATGTTTGGCCGTTTAACATGAATGTCGGTCGTGTACGAGCAGCTGCGCCTTTCATAGTTCTCTCCATGCATCTTCTTTGAGCGCTTTATTATGATAAAAAATATACTACTATATACTTTTTGCTATAAAAAATTGCAGAGCAGTTTCTTTGAACTATAAGACTTTATCAATGTACTGCTATTTGATTATCCATAGCTCGAAACGCAACGAACACACGAACGATGAAAACAACCGTCCCAACTAGCGCGTGTGCCAAAACTTTACTGTTTGGATACACGGTAAAAAGCTGACACGTTTGAGCTTTCCAACGAACAATTTGACGCGTGTACCGAGTCGGTATCCATTTCACGCAGCTGGAACGCGCGCCAATGTTCGACATTTTGGAGCGCATAATTGATACACGGCTTTAAGGAACTTATTATTTCAATTGATAGAATCAGGCGTTACTTCGCGGAAATTCATTATATTTTAGCGGTCAACCGCCGTAGAGTCTACATCACCTATACATGAGGATGCCTCGTGTGGAGGCGAAATACATGTCGTATTGTCGTCGATGGTGTGTCTTACCTGGAATAGTGGCGTTGGAAGTAGTGGTGTTGGGAGTAGTGGTGCTGGGGTTAGTGGTGACGGAGTTAGTGCATGAAATTGAGGGAGGGCGGGAGGTGATCTTCAATCCAGGTAAGACACATCAATGTATTTAGTTAGCGGAAGGTTGCGAAGTAATTGATTTTTTATTACTTATTATTTCGCTCGTAATTTCAAGCAGATCAAAAATCACATGGTCTTAAATCCTATAGTAATTATTTATGGCTAAAATTGTCATATAAGTGTTGTGTCGTCCCCGAATGTTACAATATGACCAAAAGCATCAAATAAATAGTTTTTATGGTCCTATTATAGCCAAATATTAGAAAAAATGTGGATGATCGTTTTATAGAGCGCAGATTCTGTTAGACAAAAAACTACCGCATTATTTTGTGAGGACCTTTTTATGTCATACACTTTTATATAATTATGTATTTGAAAAACCATAATATACATGATTCCAATATATTACACACCAGGTACTAATATCAAAATTAAATTTCACACTTAAAGGTATCACAAGTAAAGGTCCAATATGAGTGCATTCAAAAATAAATATATCGTAGGTAACCGTTATGGTTTATCTAATTTTTTATTTTATAATAATCGATTTCAGCAGCTAGTGGGCCACATTATTTGTGACATATTCATGAAAATTGCAATAAAAATGTGCTTTAAGACTACCAAGCTTTAGACCTGCATTTAAAGACTGTCTGTATTGAATGACTGTGACTGTGAAGCCGGAGGTCCTGATAGTAAGCTACACTACACAGGTCTTCATAAAGAAAATTCATTTTTTTTTCAGGTTGAAAATGACATGGTATATATGGTATATATATGTTAAATTTAAACGTAGGACTGCTAAAACGTAAGAAAGGCGTAGTGATAGTGCCTCATAAGTTTGATTGTCAAAAGTAGTTGAATGAAAACTGTACGGTCCGTTGTAGAAAAACGTGAAAAAGTAGAAATTATTAAGAAAATTCTGAGTTAAGATGTGAGTGGATATGTTTGATCTACTTAATTTAAACTTTCTGTCATAGTCACTATTTTATAAGAAATATTGAGATACCATGTCGGGCTACTAACATTAACTGAGCACTTCAATTTAGGTTAGGTACTTGCCAGATTGACCTACTTAATAACCAACATAAATATTAAATTGTTAAAATTAATCCTATACAATAACCCTTACAAACTTTTTAATAGGATAGCAAAAAATAAATTGTTAATTTAATCCTATATTCAATAGGATCGGAAAAATTTTGCGGGAAAACTAGTGTGTTCGACCGCTGCGTACGTAGGTGTAAGAGAGACGACGTCATATCGCGAAATCACGGGAATTCGAAAAACAATTCCCAGTTCTCGTGGTAATAACTTCGATATTACTACATGTATTGACGTAAAACAAAAATTAGTGTAATGTTCGTAAAATATGATTCAATAATAGATATGTTTGGATGCCAAATTTTTACCTACTCGTCAGGCTCAGTCGTTTCTCGGTTCGGTTATGGGCCCGTCTGTTGGTCCGTTCGTTAGTTTATCCGATTGAATGACTGGTTTTTTGTTTTTTGTTTGCTTGTGATCTGGCACGCCATTTATTTTCATCAGGATAAGATTGTACTAAGTAAAAAAGGACTATAATATTATTTATATGAAATAATTTAAATATAAATATATTTTTAAATTTTTTTATATAGTTAAAACTTACATGTTACAATGTAATAAATAAACCAACAAAATTTCCACGGATTAATTAACTTATAGAAAACAACTAATATCAATCAATAATTAACATAAAAAACTTACAAATAATACAATACTGGAAACAATCCCATCCCATCCCACCAATCAAGGGGAAATAAGTTTTTTTTTAAATTAAATGTATATAGCTTTTTCACAAAATTATTATTATTATAAGGCAAGGATTAAAAAATTTGTATATATATATATATATATATATATATATATATATATATATATATATATATATATATATATATATATATATATATATATATATATAAAAGCATCACTCAATATTAAATAGTTTCTATAGTGCAAACTACACGGAAATATTTGGATTCAGAAGTGTACAAATAATAACTGTACACAAGCCCGAGGGATTTTATGGTTGACAACGCAAAAGTAATAAATCATCGGCTCTTGTGTATGTCCGAACAGTAAATAGGTACCAGTGGAGGTAGAATTTTCTCAAGAGAAAATGTGACTGGATTTATAATCAAGTAGGTGTTACCTTTTACAGCTATTGAGTACTATATACAGCTGTTTTACTAGGTCTTGCGACTTCTTTTCTGGTAGGTACTACTCTCGTACCCTAATCATGCAGTAAAGTTTTGGTAAGAGGTAGTTTGTAAATACAATATTTTTATGTAGAATTAAGTTCGTATTAGTATGTAGGTTCCTTAATTTTCAACCAATTGAAGTAAATAGTTCCGTTAATTGTTTTATTTAGCCCGAAATAGTTCACTGTTTCACGTGGATCTCTCTCTTTATATCGGACATCTTTGAGGCTGATCTAAATATGATATTATTGGGTTTGAGACCATGAGCTTGTTCTTACATTTTCTAATCGACTATACCGCAGTAAACTGATAGGACGTTACAAAAAAGAATACGCGTAGAATTTTCTTCAATTACCAACCTCATCTGTATTTTTTTTTATAGAAGAGGGGGCAAACGAGCATGCGGCTCACCTGATGTTAAGTGACTACCGCCGCCCATGATCAACCGCAACGCCAGGAGAATTGCAGGTGCGTTGCCGGCCCTTTAGAAAGGAGTAAGCTCTTTTCTTGTAGGTCCCCAGGCCGTATCGGTCCGGAAAAATCGCTGGTGGTAAACCATTCCACAGAGAGGTTGTACGCGGAAGAAAACTCCTCTTGAAACGTACAGTGGTGGACCGCCAAGAGCGGCCGCGTAGAGCGTTCACGAAATTTGGCGGCTGAGATTAATCCGAACAATTCCTCAGAGCACTATCCATGGTATATGCGAAAGAAAATGCAAAGAGATGCAACATCTCTTCGCAGTGCCAGTGAATCGAGCCGATCGGAAAGCACTCGGTCGTCGACAATTCGAGCCGCTCTGCGCTGGATGCGGTCAAGTGGAAGGAGCTGGTACTGGGGAGCCCCAGCCCAGAGATGGGAATAGTAGTCCATGTGCGGCCGAACCTGCGCCCTGTAAAGTTAGAGGCGGTGTGTCGGCATGAAATACTGTCCCGCTATGCTGAGCACGTCAAGCTTTTTAGAGGCCAATTTGGCCTTCTCTTCCAAGTGACCACGAAACTGCACGTCACTCGATATGTCGACGCCGAGGATTCCGATACTGGCTGAGGCAACAAGGTGAGTGCCTTGAAACTGAGGAGATAGGACAAAGGGGTTCTTTTTAGCGGTTAATGCGCAAACTTGTGCCTTCTGGGGGTTAAACTGGACTAGATTTATTTATTTATTTATTTATTTACACTTTATTGTACTAAAGGTACAAACGGCGGACTTAATGCCATATGGCATTTTCTACCAGCCAACCGGAAGTCACCCCCAATCCGAGGCTCTGTTCAGCAAAGACTCGACTTCAGACACAAGTTTGTCCCGGCACTCGGAGACGTTTTCCCGAGAAATATTGGCTCGGCCGGTGTAAAGAGCATCACCAGTGCTGTCATCTGGTCTGGTTTGCAACATATCATTGATATGCAGAAGAAACAGCGTTGGCGATAGCACGCAGCCAGCCTGGAACACCAGCGTTAATAAGCTTGCAATCGGAGCTTGCACCGTCGACAACGACCTTGATGCCCCGATCTGCAAGAAAGTTGGTGATCCAATCGCACAATTTCTCGAGAAGCCCATAGGAAGGGAGCTTCGAAAGAAGCGCTATGTGCCAAACCTGATCGAAGGCCTTCGCAATGTCCAAACTAACGGCCAATGCCTACCCCTTGGACTCTACTGCCTCCGCCCGTCTGTGAGTTAGGTAGACCAGAAGATCACCAGCTGACCGACCACGGCGAAAAACGTATTGGCGGTCATTAATCAGCTGGTGATCCTCAAGGTACCTCATGAGCTGGCAGTTTACAATGGACTCCATTGTTTTGGAGAACAAGGAGGTGATGGCGATAGGCCGGTAGTTGGACGGGTCTGAGCGGTCGCCTTTTTTAGGGATCGGGTGGATAAAGTCGTCTTCTATGATTTTGGCACTACGCCTAGGGAGTAGGAGTACCAGAAAAGAAGCGTTAAAACCGGTGCCAACTCTGGAGCACACGTCCTCAGCACAATTGGGGGGTTCCGTCAGGCCCACTCGACTTGTGGATGTCCAGGGAGAGGAGTGCTTTGCGAACCGGGCGCTGTGTGAACTGCACTTCCGGCATGGAGCACTCACACCGCGGGATGGTCGGCGGCGTACTCCCCCCGTCATCAAGGGCCGAGTTGGACGTAAAGAAAGAGCCTAGAAGATCGGCTTTCTCCTTTGCGGTATGAGCCAGTGAGTCGTCCTCCCTGTGTAGAGATGGAAGAGATGGCTGACAGAAATTCCCCTGGATAGCCTTGGCGAGAGACCAGAATGCACGGGTTCCAGAAGGAAGGCGAACTAGTTTCTCGCCAATTCTACCCATGTGCTCTGACTTTGCCTTGGCAGTGACTCTTTTGAAGGACCTAGAGGCGGAATTATACTTCTTTTTTAGAGCGCTGGTGTTTACATCCCGGGACGCTGATGCGTCAGCCCAGGCTTGGTAGCACTCCTGCTTATAGCATGATGCTATTTTATAGGAGCGACCAAACCATGGCTGAGATTTGCCTCCAATCGACACCACAGAGGAAGGAATAAAAAGTTCCATACCCTGAAGTACCACATCAGCGACAGAATTCGCAACAACGTTGGGATCGTCCGGCGAGAAGCTAACTCGCCCCCAGGGGTAGGATGCAAAGAAAGACCGCATCGCATCCCAATCGGCTGACCTATAGTGTCAAACACGGCGGCAGCCTGCAGAATGCAACTGCGATTTCAGCGTGAGTGGCACCACACTCCCAACAAGACAATGGTCCGAGGAGCCTAAAGGGGTGTCGACGGAAATCTGATATTCGTCCGGGTGAGAGGTTAGCAGAAGGTCCAACAGGAGGGGGGGGTGCATGATCCTCCACATCAGAAATCCGCGTAGGCGAAGTAACCAGTTGAGTCAGACCATATGCCAAGGCAAAATCATGAACAGATCTCCCCGCATGATCGGTTAAACGTGAACCAAGCCATTCAGCGTGATGGGCGTTAAAGTCGCCGAGGATCACGATCTCTGCGGAGGGGATCTGCTGTAGCAACGAATCTGTAGCCATTTGGACGTGGTCGAAGAGTCGGTCTGTTTCGGCATTACCGCTATGGGACCTATAGAGGCACCCGTAGACGCGCGGATGGTCGTCGCTGTCTACGCGTAGCAAAAGGATGGACAGGTCCGAACTTTCAAGTCTGCCGAGGCGTCGAGAACAGATGTCCTCTCTGACGTAAACGCAAACTCCAGCCCGAGGCACAAAGGATATAGGTGTGTGGTGCTCATATTTGTTTGACCGACGAGCTTTTGACAATCGTATGATGTTAACGTTTTAACTTTGTGCTCACTAACCCGCCTAATGAGGGCTAATAAGTAAAATTTTTTGTTACGCAATGTCATTAAATTAAGATGTTAGTTTTAAATTAATGTTTGCTTGTTTTAAGAGTATTATGTTAATACGCAAAACAAGGTCTCAGTGGTTTGCTCATTAATTATTTTGCACATTTTTAACTTATTGTTAAATTTTATACTTTTAGGAATATCCAAACATCAGCAAACTCTGTATACTCTAAGTTTCTAATCAAATTAATATAAAATATAATTAATATTACAGAAATAAAGGTTAATCCTTAAATTTTCCTAACGAATTAACGTCCCCGCTATGGAGTGCAGAAGTAAGGAGTACCAAATCCCATAGTAGAATAGTTGAAAAAGTGGCCATCTGTAAGCAGTAAATAACAGTTCAAAATCTCTCCACAACAGCGCTGGAGTAGCTACTGGGATGAAATGAACTTAGCAGTTGTCGACGGTTTAAGTGTGCTGCTAAACTGCTCAGTAGCTCTAAAATCTAAAATAACTTTATTTAGTAAATATAACCTCGAAAAAGTCGTCTATCCCACTAATATTTTTCGGTGCCTCTTTAAAATTTACTCCGTAGGTATAGTGGCGCCACCCTTATTTAACGGTTTTCTATGGACACATTTTAATACACGATCTGTGCTCCTTACTTCTACACTCCATAGTCCCCACTATGAAATCTGTCAAATATTTCATCTCATTAAAAAGTGGCGCCGCTCTGGTGGCAGAAAAAAGTTTTCATTGGCGTAATAAGTATGGGTTCATATCTTGTGGAAAACAGATTGTGCTGTGATGCAGAAAATAAAAATATTGCGCTCGCATAGAATACCAAACTGACTGAAAACGAAACGAAGTGGTAACGCATCTGCATTTGGATACTTAATCGAAGATAGATGTAGGTGTATAAGGGCAACAGTATTCATTCAACATAAGCTGGACTGTTTACTTGTTTGTTACCGTTATTAAATGCAGGTGATGTGTATTGCAAATAATTATTTAACTTGTTTTAACCCTTCAATCCCCATAAAGTTCCCAAGCAGTCGCATGCGCCTGGCAAATCCCGAGCGATCGCATTATACCGCACCCACCCACAGCACTTAAAACCATCGAAACTTATATTTAGAGACTACTTTTCTATTAAGAAGTTTAGCATTATAAAATCTATACAAAATAATCTATCCTATGGTTTAAACAAAAGTCAGGTTTTACTTCATTACAAAAGGATTTTATTGTATTTTGATAATAAAAAAAACATACCAAGCGGATGTCGGCAACGTGAAAATCACAATTATTTATATGTATTACACGAAATTATTTACGTAAAAAGATAAATTATATTCACAAAAAAACTTTTATAACAATTTTATAATAAATATAGTAAAACACTAGAAAAATCCAAAAATCAAAATAACGACATCCTAATGAAAATTGCGTACGTAATGAACGTAGAATATAAATTAATATCCATAGATTGACTGTTTTTTTATTCCACTAGAAGATATAAATTTTCATATTGATTCTATAATGCCACATTCCTTCATAGAAAAGTATTCTCTAAATATAAGCATTTATGAGTTAAAATGCTGGGGGTGGGTGCGGTCAAATTTGACCTCTTGAATTTTGACAAAATATCGAAGCGGTCAAATCTGGACGCTTGGCGTTTGATAGGTTAAAAAGGCAAAATACTTAAAAAAATATTTTTTATAACGGTTATATTGTCACTTTGCACAGACGTAACGTACACCCTACTGCTAATTTGCATAATTCTTTTTGCTTTCTTTTTGCTCATATTTCAAAAAAGATAAACTTAACTTAATACAGAAATAAAATAATTGATATATTTTCATATAAAATGAATTTGTTAAATCAGTTCAAAGTTGAAAGTTTGCAAGTTCATGACTTCGTTTTGGTTTCACAAAAAAATTATTTTTTTGAGAAACGTTACGTACGTACGTATGTATATATATATATATATATATATATATATATATATATATATATATATATATACGTATACGAGTTGTCAAAACCGGTGATCTTGGGGCCAGTCATTGTCACTATTTCTTGAAATTGATTGACATG